>JAQFYB010000081.1:0-88305 GCA_034694085.1 Pogonognathellus longicornis
AATCCTTGTAAAAATACTTTGAGTTCGCTCAAATTGAAACTCAACCTCAACAATTGAGTTGAGTTCGCCCAGCTATGGTGGTAATATAATGGTTGTATTAGTATTGGTGGGAAGTGTTGTAGGAGCGTGTCTGTATTCCTCCAGCATCTCTTCCACTAATAGTCAACATGAATAGATCCAATAATAATCCACTAATATCGACAGCATCTGTCACAACATGTGACACTCTATAGTCAACATTAAACAGACCTACAGGGGACAACCAACTAAAGAAACACTACACAAATAAATACATTGTGTATAAGCACAAGTATGTCTTGCGTATTCCTAAAGGTGATACGGACCTTTATACTATTTTATTTTACCACGGGTTTATATAGTGAAAGAGATTTGTCATTGTATGTATGTAGGTATATAGACCAATCGTAGGAATAGATTGTAGTTCACAGTATTTTGTAGCTATATGATTATAGCATGACAATTGTACAAGAAAATTCATTCCCCTTCTATATTCATTCGTCTTCAATTCCACACACATACAAAAACGCATCTCTTGCTCTGAGTGAGTGACTCAACTGACATTGTTGCAAAGCCAATTCAAGCTGGGAATTACAAATATTAAATCCCTGAGACAATAAATGGTCAACTAACTGGGAAATACGTTTCAAATCACATCAGATCCAACTTCCACACGTCTTTTCACATTGTGTGTGTATGTGTGTGAAGGATAAAGATCGTGCTTTGTGTTACATTCGTTAAATTGTAAATTGTTCACCTCACGGAGCAAATATTCACATAATGCTGATTTGGACTCGAATTTTGTATGTGGATACATAAATACACAACACATAAAAAAGGAGGAGTGATGACGTCATGATGGTATTTTGAAATTTACATTATGTTCTGAATTCAAGGGGATTACCATGAAAATATTTATGTCTGCTAGTCTGTTGGTGACAATTTTAGTATTGTGGGGAAAATATTACCATGAGTCTTCGACAAGCGTTCTATTTATCTGTAAATGCCATATAGTCGTTGGTTGGCAGAGACATAGTTTATAGACATAAAATTGTGTGCTTGCTGGGATTCAACAGGAGAGTGGAAATTGAGCAAGTCAATTCTAACGAAATGCAGTTGCGTTCAATTGTGTAAATAAATAGTAATGGAATGCAGTGGATGGAAAGAGAAGGAAGAATGCGGCGAGACGGCGAGTGAATTGTACACACCATTATTCTGTACAACTCTCACTCTCTGCTCCACACGAGCATTGCAGTCGCCTCTTCGTGTGTCGACCAAGATTTTCGTTCCAATTTCCAAAGGAATGGATTTTATACGAGCAGACGACTGTATTATTTCACTCGTATATCATTTAAATGGGAAAACATATAGCACAATCTTTATTATGTACATACATGGATATATTTATACGACATGCATTCCATTCCACCTACTAACAATAAGAGATCCTCTGAATCTAAGCAAAGGGTGACAATTAATAGTAGTAGTTCTAAGCTTCCTGAAAAATTCACGGCTCTCTTCGTCTACAACTACTACCAACCCACTAAAACACAACTTCCACTCCAACTACAGCTACGTACGTCCACCACCTACCAACACTGTCCTTTCTATATATAACTCCAATATCTGAATCTGACCATGTGCCCTACCTATAGTCAACACTCTCCTTCCTAATAACCAAACTGCTCACAAAACACACTACAGATATTTAGATCACTATTACTATATACTTATATTTATAGCAGTCAATGCAGCTATTATCCTTTTAGCAAAGTTTTGCAATGTGATGTTCAATAAAATGGAAAGGATCTCTTGTGTAATAATGCTACAACATCAGCCTTCACATACCTATATACTAAATAAAGGCATATTATACATATTAGATTGATATCTACATCACTTTTGTACTACTATTTGTATAAAATGGCTATACAGAGCAGCATTTTAAGGAAAACTGAGAAAGTATAGAAAAAGGAGTTAAAATAAAGCTACTACGAGTTGGTATAAGTAGGTATAGTTGAGAGAGGAGTGCAAAAGCCAGTAACAATAAGCATAGACTCGTACATTGAAACAATCAGCGCAATTCAGATGTATAGGAATGTAAATGTGCAACCCATAGTCGTTCTACCTCTGTGACTTCCACATTTACTAATAATGCACATACACACATACATAATGCACACCATAGCCAAAGACGACCAAAAGGAAACTATCCCGGATTCCTGCACAAAAAATAGCCCGATATATTTATTCGACATATATAAGTAATAAATGTAGTGTAATTCCTATCTTGGAGCTGGATGGATGCTACAAAATACATAAAGTCAATAAGCGTAGTGTGAATGTAAGTATAAATGTATCACACGGGCTGTGCCCCTACCCAGTCATTTAACCGAGACACGGCTTCCTCTTGATTTGACTATCTGTGACCATCGACACAAATCCCAACCAAAGCTTTCACCGCCCAGACATTCCACTTTCAACAAACCTTTTTTATTTCTATATCTATACAGTACACTACAAATACTTTCACTCTCACTACATATACCATGTATATATAAATACCTATATAATATATATATATATATACTTAAAAATAATACAGGGTGTCCCAATCATTGATTGCGACGATAATAAATGGGCAGTACTTTCACTTTGTTTTGTCTGTGTATTATGTATCACTCGCCGATTAATATATTGTACCTTTGTACCATAGCAAGTGTATGTGTTACAGCGCAGCCGATTTTGAAGAGTAGCGGGGGTTCTGTTTAGGTGGACGGACCATTTTGGATTATGTCTTGTGAATATTGTATGTTATGACGATGAGTTGTGTAATGTATTGTATGTATGCTAGTAAGTATTCTGTACGAATAGATTAATAGCCAATCAAATGTGAGCTTCTTAGAGCCAATGGGAAATAGTTTTATTATAGCCAGTAAGGAATGAACTTCTTAGAGCGAATGGGAGAAGGGCTTATTATAGCCAATAAGAATAAAGTTGAAGAGTAACTCGACCTAAAACTGAGAGGTGTATATACAGGCTGGCATTGAGGGTAAAAGAATCAGTACCAAAAAAGTTCCAGTTCTGAAAAAGAGTTCCAAGAGTGAGCAAGTAAATATTTTGATTCCTGTTTTGTACATAAGTTCTAGAAGTGAATTTTCAACAGTGAAATTGTGACTTGTGTGTTCTCCACTTATTCCTGATTTTGGTTATGATTCTGATTCTGAATCTAATTGTTTAACTTAGTGCATCTCAGTGTCCATCATTCATACTCAATCATTTCTGAACTCATCCAGATCCAAGTTTTCTCTAGAACTGATACGTTGTCGCACGTTAAAGCGGCTGGTCCTTCGTGAAGTGAATTTAGTAAGACATTTTTTGTGAGGTCAGATTTGAGTCTGAGCTATCGAAGAGGATCGTAACGTTATTGTGTGTCACGAGAACGTGCTCATACAAATAGTATGTTTAGCTTGCTTGTGGGCTAAACACGCAGGGCGGGAAATTTAAAAGCTATGGTGAAAGAATCGCCCATGTATTATCGCCGCAAAGGATGGTTGGGACACACGGTATAATAATATATGCTACGAGTCTTGCTTTCTACCATGTGTTGGAATCTTTGGTTATGCATGTACATCATAGCTAGTTGTATGCACACATTCATTCTATACAGTGCAGGCTAAAACTATTCAACTTCATTTCTACTCGTTCATGTATATAATATTAGCTGGCGTGTTCCTTTTGATGTGTGGTATTGTTCCGAGTAGTTGGGATATATATATAGGGAGCATTTATGTGAGTACGTATTACGTGGGTTGCGTAAGTACAGGAGAAACTCATTTGCACAATTTCTCGTAAAATAAAAAGACAGACAGAGAGAGAGTGTGTAGTGTGTGTATCTTAAGTGTTCTGTGTAGTAGCACTTTGCATTGTACTTGTAAATCCACTAGATATATAATATTATTAGCTTGTGGTTTGCTTTTCTCTTAGCAGCAGCTCGTGTTTGACTTTTACTTTTCTATGTGCGATTTCCCATTTAGCTCTCTTCCTTTCCTTCCCCAAATACTTACTCCCGAATAAATACATAGTGCTATGCTGTGTTTTCTATAAGTAGCCCATGATATACCTATTCTACTACTCCTACATGCCTATGTACATACTCTACATGGGAAGTTACACTGACGGTGTATTTTGTCCGCAGTGGAAATGGGAATTGGACTGAGAGAGCTCTGAAATAAAGTAGGAATGAGTATCTATCCTACATTATTATTATTAGTATTAGTATTACATGTATTTGTGTAGCTCTGCTACAAAGAGCACTGCTCCACTCACACTCCTACGACTACTCGTCCTATATACGCAGATGATAATTCTGCTACAAGTAAAACGGAGAGAGTTAGTTCCCTTTTCAGTTCACAATCAAGCAGGGAGGCATAGTTAGTAGCTTAGTGTCAAGTGGACCATGGATACTGCTGGAGCTATTATTAAAGACTACTATAATATACTACACTGTGTATGTACACTATTCACTATTCACCCGAAACAAGTGAATTCATATTGGGTTTGCTGACTTATGTTGTACTTATACACTACTTTCACTATTTTCCTACAATATAGCCAGGGATGTGATATAAAATTATACACACAATGGTGTAATCGGAGTAGGAGCACCGCCATACCACCATGAAGTACAATATGGTCGGCTCAAGTTGCATAAAGCGTATAGAAGGTATTAGTACGTCGTATGTCTGGTTCTAGGAAGAAAAAGAGAAAGGATGCTGTGAGTGGTGTAGCAATGTGAGTGTAGACAGAGGTATATTGTACAGCATGCATATTATAACCATTAGGGTTTCACTTGAATGGAATTAATTGAGGTGATATGAGTTAATAGCTTGTTACGAATTAATTGTGAGTCGAGCTACTAACAATAAGCTCCGCTGAACCCATAACCCAACCCTGCACAAGGAATCTGCTACAACTGAATTCAACTGAATTGGAATGTGTGACTCATCACCAGTCTCTAAATCTCTTCCTTTCCTATCCAACTATCAAATAACAGTTTCATACTTACTCCACTCTAACACTCAAACTACACTTCCTCTCCTCATATAATATTTCTTAATTTACTATACCTATACATATACTATGTACATGCAAATACTAACACTTTGTCAAAATACTAACAGTTAGTTACTATAGACCCTCTCGGCATGCATGTAGTAAACTGGGAGAAATAAACATGTATAAGGAATAGACAATCAAAGCTATGTAATGTGGGGGAATTAAAGTCTAAGTATTTCGTAATAATACGTCAAATTTAAATATTTATATAAGCGTTTTTATTTTGAAATTTATTCCAGTGAATAAAAAAATCTAAACCTTGTTTTTCCGTTGAAAATTTAAAGTTCTGTTTTTTGTTCTGAAAGTTTTGATATTTAAAAAAGGTAATCGCTCTTTGGGAGAAATACATGGCAACTACAATTTACGTGATCTGTTTTGGTAATTTTTGAGAAGAATACTAGGGTTTTGTGCATACTTATACCTACGTTTATTTATATATTTTTACTAATGCATACTATTTATAAATAGTACTGCGTAGTACTACACGTGAGAAAAACAAATAAATGCCATTGCAGTGAGTTGGTGGATGCGCTCAGTTTGTGCGTATCTATGTATAATAATAGCTAAATTAATCGTCTCTAGAATATTTAGTCTGCATTTGCACTTGCGATGGTTTGGAAATTCGAGTGTATTGTGTAAAAGAGTGTTGCAATAATACGGAATAAAGGAATGGGACTGAAACTACGGTTTGAGAGCAGTCAACTAAAATAGCGAATTAAAGCCCGTGAAATAAAACGGAATGGATTGAGCAACCCAGGAGTGGTACTCATTTAACTGTATGTATAGTTTACTAGTGTAGATATTTTAGGTATCCCTTATACTAGTAAGTAATTGTCTAAGGGTATTATAGGTGCGTTGGTGTACTGGTGGTGGTATTGGAAAGTGGCGATTGTAGTGCTAATACGAGTTAGTGGTAGAGTTGTTTGCAGACATTTGTGTTGGTTGTAGTCGACTGGTGGGTTTTCGTTTTCATATTTACCTTAGATGTGTAGGATCGGGGCGAAAATTGACCTAGAGGCGACTTGGGTGCTTTCCTTTTCCATTGTGTCCGCAGTAAAGCATTACAGCATTAGTAACAGCAATGGTAGTAGAATTTGCCAGGCATAATGCAGGGATCGCATAGAGCGTGGAAACAGTCGACTTTTGTTATGAAATCGTGAAATGTTCATAAAATATTCGAGAAATGTGTTGGTGTGGTTGTGTAGAAACTGCTGCGAGACTTCAGATGGTTTGTTGTTCCAGGTGCAGATCGGATAGTCTTTTCTATATGTATAGGTACCAGCAGTCGGTGTACCATGTACCTTATAATAATACCAGTACCATACTAAATATAGCTCCAGACCCAGAACTAGTAGAAACGCTGTAACAACTAATACGTTCCTCAACTCTACAGGAAATGTTCAATATATATTTCTCCCTTTTAGTCAAATCATTACTCTTATGGTTGGAGTAGCTACCAAACCAAGTACATTGTATACCCCTACAGTCTGTTTCATTTCTAATATAATTTGTAAAATATATATTGCATGTAAGGACAATAAAGCTATCATTATCCCGTCAAAACAACTTTGTATTATAAATGCACTCATGTTTTACTACTAATTGTGTTGTTTTCAAAACATTATCATGATATGGATTATTAGAAGCTGCCTAAATACATGAATGAGAAAAACAGCTACTATATTATGATTTTCTTTTATTTGTGAAATGAAAATGTTGTAAAATCTGAATGCAACTAAGCTAATGACGCGATAGAGTTGTTGAATTTAATTTGGGAGCTGTGTAGTGGATATGAGCTGTTTTAGCATAATTTGCACGATGTGGAAATCAGCAGGGGATTAAAGTAGGTATTTTACACAAATAAATGGTGATTTTGTGTGGGATGCTGGCTAGGTAGCTAGTAGGTAGCGAGTTAACTAAAGTGTTTGTTATTGGTACAGGGAGAGAGATAGGATGAAGATGATCTGGTAACTGTGACTGGGTATATTTAAGTATTTGATTTGTATTTGGTTAGTGGTTAAGTGAGTGAGCTTAGTTGGGCAGATTTATAAATCGTGGTCGTTAGCCAGGCCAAGTTGAACGAAAGGGGAAGGAAGGTATTTTACTAGTTGGTTCGATAACTCAAAACTCAAATTGCTCCCATTCACGGTGTAATTAAGCGCTGCAATCATTTGTTTCTCCTAATGCATAGGTAGGCTGTAAATAGTTGTGTTGCAGAGAAAGAGACTGTGTTTGTAGAAGCAGAGTGTGTGTTTTGTATTCATAAAGAATCTCAATTTCCACTTTCTCTCTCACACACAGACAATTCATACAATTCCAACGACCAAAACAATGAACTCAAACCCACTCTCTCATTTTCCTATTTCATTTGACTCTTGGCTTCACTATTCCCTATTAGTCTAATATGTGAAGCAAACAAAAACTTTCTCATACATTTTTATTGGTATAGTGTTACCAATATTAAAGTCTACTGAAGTATTTTAGTAGATATCGTATCATTGTGCGATGTAATGTAACACTCGTTTTCATTCTCATCATGGAATTCATCTCTTGCTTTATTAATCATTTTTCATCCTTTATAGGTACTAATGATAACAACACTAATTGTTTTCACATGACGTTCTCCGTCTTTTTTTCCGCAATAAATTATTTTCCTCAGTCTCAGATAGATTTGAAGTAAATTTTGAAATGTAAAAATTGTTAAACGGGATTAATAAAACTTGCATTGTCATTTTGGTAAAAAGATAAAATATACATAATATGAAATATAATTTCAAATATAACATTAGTGTTATAGTTAGTAATCCCGAAAAAGTTGGAGCAGAAATTATGTGAATAAAAATCGCTGTATTTTACAAGTGCGGAAGTTTCTTTAGTAACGATCTGAAAGAGCAGAACATGCAAATATTATAAAAGTGTAATTTTCAAAAGTGTTTCGTCCCAAGACTGAAGAAATTCGACATTGAGTATAATGTGAACATATTTTTCATTTCCTGTGGGTTTGATTTAATGTTTTGGGTAAGTACCATAATGTTATGACGCGAGACACGGTCGTGAAGATTGTTTGAGTTGGTTAGGGATTTTAAACGACACGGATGATGATGACGATGAATGCATTAGTGGTCTGTTGGGGAAAGAGAGACTGTGCGGTGGAGGATGTGAATTGTGAATGTGACTGATCTGTGAATTCATTTTTGTGTGGTTCTTTAGCCATAATGGGGAATTGTCCGCGCTATCCTGTAGCGGGCTGCATAAAAGTGGAAGATGCAAAAGTGATGGCCCGGGGTGAGAAGCATTTCCCTGTGATTGACCTCACGTCCATTTCACCGAAAAGTAGTGAAGGTAATGGTAATGATCTTTTTTCGCTTGGGACTCTATCAAAATCATTTTTATGACGGGATTTCATGCTCTTGCCTCCATTCCTCTAATGTTTTCATGGACTTTGACTCTCAACTTCCAGCCCCACTTCTCATGTCCATGTCCAGCACTTTTTTTACTACACTGCAATATATACCACATACCAGCAAAACGAATGTATATAAAAACTACATATAACTGGTGAGTACATCCAAAGTGTGTGATATAAAGTCAATAGTCGATGTTGGCAAATAATATAAGTCGGAGGCCGAGGGAGATGGAGAGCAGGGAAGAAAGGAGGCTGGAAGGAGTGGAAAGTATTATGTAGTGTAAAGCGTGTCTGAAAGGGTATTATAATGACTGGGAAATAAATGGGATAAGAAAGATGATGGGGAAAGTCTTGAGTCCGTTGAGTATTATCAAGTTGAAAAGTAGCCTAGTTGGTTTTGTATGTTGGTGATAATGTAAAGACTCGGATTTGATCGTTCACTTCCAGTTAAATAACATTTTCTCATGTATTTTTCAGTGGAAATGGTTTCAGCAACGAGTCTTGCCCCTGAAATGACGTCGAAAAACTACGAGCAGTTTAACGATGGTTTGTCCCCGGCGGAAATTATTTGGGGTCAGATGCTGACTCGACGAATTGAGCCTTACTCGTACTGGACACTGGAAATGAACATGAAAGACAATTCGTACGTCAATCTCAATCTGAGTTTTCCTTGGGGCTCCAACTGGGCGCTCTTTTTTAGAAAAAATGCTCTGCCGTCCGTAACACAACACGACCTCATTAAAATTGTCAAAAATGGCCGCATTGAGCATCGCAGTAAAAGAAGACACGTTCGATGGCTGGACGGACATGCCGTACACGACCAAGGACAACCGCTCCCCATCAAACCCCAACAACAACAAGACACTCAACAAATTCATGATCAGCAGTTTGTGTTGCAGCAGAAAAAGGAAACGGACACGGCGGGAAGAACCAAACGTGATGTGTATCTGGATCAAAGTGATATCGTCTTCTCCGAGTATTTGGACAGTGGTAAATGGTTTCTCCGAGTTTTCAATGACGACCTCCTCGAAAGAAGAGTAAGGCTCTTGGCGCAAGTCGACCCTACCGCAGAAGTCAGGTGTCCACAACAATGTTCAGGAAATGGAAACTGCGTTTACGGAAAATGTCATTGTTTCGACAGTTTTAGTGGCGTTGATTGCTCCACGAGTAAGTTTAATATATTCTTCTACCTTGCATTCCACTTTACATTATTAAATCCATTTTAATTTTAAATTCCACATTCCACTTACTAGCAATTAATTACAAACTGAATATCTACAATAATCCTGTGTGTGTTGTTGCGTGCCTTGTGCATTCATCACTTAGCGATAGACAGATCAAAATAAATGTACTGGAATTTAGAGTGGAGCCCGTTGAAATGTGAGATTCTGACCAAAGACAACGAATTTGAAGCTGGGAATTTGTGTTGTTAATCTGCACGAGTCTTTAACGATGTGTCATCCCATCTGACGAGTGTTGCGTCAGATGGGAGAGATTTAAACTAATCTTTTGCTAGTCAATTCAGTTGAACTCACACACAGGAGCATTATGTATACCTAGGTGCCTACCTATAATAATAGCATTACCATTACCCACCTATATGCCTCTATGTCTGTGTAGTGTAGGCTACACTCTGGTATGTGAAAATGTGTGCGGGCGGATTGGGAAAAGCATCGAAGAACGAACGACAGACTTTCGGTTGGTTGCTTTCTCCCGCTTCCACGCACTCACAATCAGTGGGCTTCCCTTTTCGTGTGACATGACTGGGAGTGCGTTTGGTCTCCGTGTGTCTCTGTTGACTGACTCCTAATGGATAATCGATGATTTTGTATTACAGGCTTGTGTCCAGTACTGTGCAGCAACCACGGCAGATACGTTGGCGGGTTGTGTCACTGTGACTCTGGTTGGAAAGGAGTTGAGTGTGATGTCCCTGAAACTGAATGTGAAATCGGCAATTGCCACGGAAATGGGGATTGTGTTGAAGGGAAATGCGTTTGCCGGGAGGGATGGACAGGCACGGCCTGCGATCAACGTAAGTTCACATTTCCTTCTCCAGTGTCTATCCTAAACTTATTGTTAGTTCCAGAACAACTTCAACTCGTACACCAACCTACACAACGCTCTCCATGCGGATGTCCTTCTGAATATTTAAAAGCAGACGCACACTTGCATTTTGCATAGCTATCTGCACATCATAATATCACTTCACGCATCTTCTCAAATTGTCATGGCTTGGTCATTCAACCGTTGAACTTAGCTATGTGTCGTTTAACTCACAATGTCACTTCATCAGCTACATCATCACCACTCTCTTTATCGGCCAAAGGGATTCATTCTAATGACTCCAATTTAAATCTCTATGACAGCTTTCACAAAATCCTCCTCCCGCTTTCATCATTCCAAAAACCTTTTTAATATTCTGCTTTTATTTTCATACTCTTCAACGCCATTTAAGCTTCCATATTATTTCCATGATTCACTCGTAGACATTTTAATACCAATATGATAATCACCACTTTGTTTATTTCTCTTTTTTGAGTTTTATATTACATAACCAGTTTCCTTTTGCAATAAAATGAAAGTTTTTGAATACATGCAAATAGAGAAAAGTTTTCCAAAGAGCAAAATAGTGTGAAAATATATGAATAAAAAGAATTCAGTGAATTGTGTGATGTGTATAGGTATAAGAAGGGAGAAAAACGTGTTAAGTTAAATGTAAGTAAATAATAACGGGGGCTAGGTATAGGGAAGACACATAATTTGTATTCTGTGAAAGTAGATGCAAAGTGTCTGCCGCAGTATAAAAAGGGTCATGACTATAACAGCGTAACTAACTAGCAGCGTCCTTATAAAGTCAAAAGAGAGAGAGAAAGAGCCCAAGTTTCTGGTTGTGCTAATAATCCTTTGTACGTATTTGTAACAGTTAAGTGGAAGAGAGCCCGACTTTCATGTTTGTGTTTGTGACTTGGCTTCAACCTCACTTTGTCCTCGCCATTTGTGGAATTTACTCAATTTTGGGTCACAGATTTAAACGCTCTGATTCTGTCAATTACTACTTGCCTCTGTCGTTCAGAATTGTTTTGATGTGTTTTACTGACTAAAGGTAGGCTATCCTGTATTAGCCACGAATCAAATCAAAGGAAATACAAAGTGAGAACACATTGCTTGTAAATGACACGATACGACTCTCGCAGATTATTTCCACGCAGAGATTAATTAAGTACAAACTAATTTGCTCTGTGTATTTATGAACTCTGCATTGAAAACTGTAAAAGTAATTAATGACCTGAAACTAACTAATTATTTCCACACAGCCATCAATAATATTTCTAATGCCTTTTAAATTAAATTTCCACATCAAATTTCTCAATTTATCAAATGATACATTCTGTTTAAAATCCCTTTAGTAGTAGGTATATACCTACATAGTCCACTTACAAATACCCACATAATACCTACACTACAAAAACACAGACAGAGTGTCAAGTCGCGTCAGCAAATGTTCCCGGCTATTGATGACAGTTGCTCTTTTTATTTTTCACGCTTGACTTTTCTGACAACAGAAAATGTAATTGCTTTTATTGAATACATTGTGTGTATTTGCCACGCTGTTACATTTTTCCTTTGTGTTAGTGCAAATTGTGCAATTCATTTTAGAGAAATTCGCCGCGTTGTTTTCTGCAATGTTGTACAACTACTTTTTGTAAATTCCCTGACGTACTTACAGCATATGATTTTCAGCCTTTGCTATGCTGAATGTCTTGGGACGAAATGTAAAATCTGTGCCATTTATTTAGATTTACATGTCAATGAGTAGATGTTGAGTCGATAGACATAACATATCGCTAGCCATTTTCTGTATCGTTGACATTAGCATTAAAACCATCAGAAACAAAGGCGAGAAGGAGTTATCCAATTTTTTCTGTGCTTCTTTGAAGTGTCTCATTTTTCGTGGGTGTGTGACGAGAGACTGTGGAGATGTAGGGTGGAAGATGTGAGGAAATAGGACTGTGGGCAATGAGAGGAACGATTGGAAGAATAAGAAGAACAGCGTTGGTAGTCGTATTATAATGGTGTGGTTTGCAGTTTGCCTGTCTGTATTTTTTTGAAGAAGAGCATCACAAGTGTTTGCATCAGAATGGAATGCAATAGAGTGGAATAAAGTGCTGTACTATGCAGTAGTAGTGGAAGTAGATGTACATGGAGTGAGGGTGGATGAAGAAGATAAGACATAGCAAAGTAAAGAAAAAGTGCAAGTTGTATCTCTGCAGCAGTGGAAGTAGCACCAACCATATTATACTCTTATCCTCGTACATTTCAACTCCGGACCCAACAGCTACACACAAAACCAGCCAACTAAAACTGTGAGACAGAAAACGCATTTCAGTTTTGTTGGTCTTTGGAGACCACTTTTTCCTGGGCTCTCGGATCTACCATTATGACTTTGCCAAAAAGGATATTTTTCTGCACACTCCACTCTTCTCAAGAGTTTAGTGACTTTTCGAATCGCTCTCCTTCCCACACTCCTCCTCTCTTTCTCTTTCATTCAAACACTTTCCATGCCGCCCGTATCCTTCTTCACTAAACACAACCCAACTCTATTTCTATACAAAATACAGGGTGTCCAATAACCTGTAACTTTTAAATATTATACTATATTTAAAATATATTATTGGAAAATCTCAAAAACAAATCAGATATTTTTGAGGGCTGTTTCAGCAACATATGAATAACTTTTCTCGTTACTATTTAAAAATTCATAGTTTTTGAATGAAATTAGTTTTAAAAACATGTAAAATTTGGCATAATTATAGCCTTCTGTATTTTGTCTATCTATTTCCACCACGTTGAAAGTCATTAGAAACTGACTATGGCTACCTAATTAGATAGTCAAAGCAATCCTAATTAGCAAACAAATTTACATCAGACCAATCTGATGAATAGCTCGTGGATGGCTTACACACTATTGCTCACCCTGTACATTAGTGAAGTATAAATAATAGTTATCTATCTATCTGTCTGTAGGCTTAGAATTTTACTAGATAAACTCCTTCTGTATTGCTGCTAGTAACATAGCAGTAGTCAATCTGTCTGTATAGCCACCAGCTAAAACTATTAAGTGCACCTTTATCCAAGCACTCTTTTACATATTTTTATACAATACAAAGCATTATACACATAATATACTAGTAGTCTCACATTGCCAGCATAATATTATTATTGCACCATACATTCTATTCATAATATCAGAACAAATGCAAATACATGTACATTGTACGTGTAATATATATGCATGCGTTGGAGTAGAAATAATATTATAAGAGAAAGCGAATTGGAAATAAGGAAAAGCGTATAAGCCACCAAGGCGTTTGATATATCAGGACGGTTACTAACAATAAGTAGACTTGAGCAAGACCACATCCCAAGAGCCACACACACACACACACACACACACACACACACACACACACACACACACACTTACAAACACATCTACACAACTACAACACCAAACAGAACAAGGAACAATACTACAACTAACTTAAAACTCAGTCACATCTGAACACAATGCAGTTATAAAAGTACAATACACAGAAATAGTGAGAGAAAGAGAAATGGAAGGAGTGAGTGTAAAAGCCTACAACAGTTTATATGTACAAAACCACAAGTAGTAAACAGTTGAAAATAAGTAGGAGAGTACTTGTGTAAGAAGAAAGTGGCGTTGAAAAGTGTAATGTATGTAGATAGTCTAAGTATGAAAGTACAGGACAACAACGTACAAAATAACTATTATATTTAGGTACGTAAGTGCAGACATAACGTATAGAATATACATGTATATACATGTTATGGTGTTTGAAAATAGTGTTGGTCCATGGACCAGCTCTCCAAATAAGATTTGGCTAACCAGCAATATAGCACGAGTCTATAGCAGGAGCATAAAAATGGAAAAACACATGTTGTGTGGGAAATACGGGAAGAACGGAGAAAGGATATAAAGAAAGAGGAGGAGAAAATGCTTTCAGTGTATTTTTGAAGGGATTGATAGTAAATGCAGTGTGTGTATGAGTCTGTATAGTGTGCAAGTGTCGAAAATACATCTTTGTACATAAATTCGTGCATGCATGGTCATGGGTGAAAGAAAAAGATGGCATACACAACAAGACATAACACGAAGGACGTTTGGTGTGTGTGGAATCCTGTTCTTTTTACTCACCAACAGAGAGAGAGAGAGACGGGAGAGTTGCACAAAACCGAAACACAACACACCTGGAAAAGCAAAACAGTTTTCTTTAGGTGAAAGGAAAGTGGTGAATTCCGAATTGCGATGTGTGGCTTTCACCAATTCAGCATCCGCTTTCTCTTTCTCATCGCCTGGCACTTACCTCTCCTTACATTACATTACACAATCCGTGGGTTTCATTCTACAAATTTCCCGTTTAGGTCGTGACAGCCTACAGCCAGCTTTTTCTCCTATTCTCCTGCTCTCCCGATGTGAACTAACAAGAAAAAATGTGTTTTTGTCGCCACTCTTCCGTGGAATTCCCTTCCGTTTAAAATTTAATTAAAACCAATAGGACACCTTCATCGTGACTTTAATTCTTTGTAAAAGCCACGGACTGTTGCTCAAGTCCTTGTAATGTACAGCTTGTGTCCACTTCATCGTAGACACTCCTTGTCCTCCCTTTTTACAAATAAATTCCCATTCATGACACTCTCCGCTAACTTTCCTTTGTATTTAGCTCGGTCTTCTTCAAACTCAATTGAATTCAATCCAGCTGACTTCACTCTTTCCATGCCATACCCAATATATCTTTTCAAAGGCAACACTAATACACATATTTCTATATAATATTGCACATATCTACACCATGTCGTACAATACATACTTTTACTATAATATCCTCACGCTCACACTGCAATTGTTTCGTTATTGTCAGCCTACCCCTACTTACATACACCATATATCATAAAATGCTTTAATACTTAAATAAAAAATCTATATCGATAGGTTTGAACGATACAAAACCATAAGTCACATCAAGTAAAAGTGGTTGAACATTCAAGGGAAAAATATGTGTGAAAAAATAAAAAGAAGGAAAAACTTTGGCTTTTACTAGTTGTAGTACTAGTATGTTGTCAAAGAAAATGGTGTAGCTCCTATATTCATTTATTGTGTCACACAACAGAAGAAGAACCATGCCACGTCCAAGTCTAATGCACACATACATATACAACGGCAGAGTGAGCAAACTATTTCCATTGTTACAACTGAAATTCCTAACTCCCCCTTGGAAATTCCCGTATATTATTATTTGCCACATCATCGTAGTTTTGTAAATGTAAGTTAATGGTGTGATGTTATGTTATGCTGGAAAACGGACGTGGACGTTCATGAAATATTTGAGTTTCCTTGTCACCACCATCTATACCATCATCATCATCATTATCATGGTCGGGTGTTGATAAAGAATAATGTGTGATCAGATTTTATAGTAAATCCGATAGCATTCGTTCGTAGGCACTCAAAGAGACAAGGATAGGGCTATAGAAGTGCAACATAACAGTTATAAAGACCTGCTACCAGAATTCTCACTTAATTCTCACTCGTTCGTCTCTCTTTCTCTTTTGGTGAAATTCCCTTTCTATTATCTCTCTGTAACAAGTCATCCTGTGTTTAAAGTCGCTCTGCACTCAACTACGAGACACACGAGACGATAATCAATCTTTCGTCATCTTCCAGTCAGCTCTTCTCTATTTTCCTCATTTCACATCGTGTCAGCCAACCTGAGTCCTTCTAGTAACTCACTCTCTCTATAGTATATCAGTATTTGTAGATTAGACCTGTGTGGCCCTTCGTCGGTTAGGATTACTACGACTATACTCTTAAGCATACTACGTGTCTAAAACTCTCCTATCACATTCTAGACCTGATTTTCTGAAATATTTAGTTTTCCAAGGGATTTCCTTCTCGAGTACCTACGTGTAATATTGAAAAGATAACTGCGCTTTCATTTCGATTCGAATTCTAATCATTTCCACATTCTTATTAGGAAATTCTATGTACACAGTCTCCGTTATAAAAATATCAACATAAGATTACTACAAATCTGTCGACATTTTTCCAAAGTTATTAAATAAATGAAATGGGCATCAAAGATATTACAAAATTCCCAATAGTATGTGGATTATAATGTGTGGCTTTATTATTTTTTATTTTGTAACTCTGAACTGACTGATTTAAATAATATTGTAAAAAGTGAAAGAAGGCAGTACAGCGCCACTACCACTATTACACTACATGGAATGACATTATTTCATAAACTTTTCTAATGAACTGGAGTATAAAAAGAATTTTATTTTCAGTGCCTTGCATGAATATCAAATTGAATATCCCCTTTTCGATAAAACAAGTATTTAATGTCTAAGTTAATAGCTGTTATCTTTTCACATGATTCGATAATTTAATTAATCTTGTTTCGCTACACTGGAGATTCTAAACTCCTTTATTCCTTCACATGGAAATACATCTGAGTATATACGAGTATATTATTTAGGTATTTCTGCTCCTTTACTCTTTTCTACGAGACGATTAAATATTAGCGAATATTATTATTCCTTTTTGGTTATATATAATGTGACGAGGCAGCTAATAAATATTCGTCAGATGCTCAGGATGACGATCAACGATGAAGATTCTTTAATATCTGGTTCTACGACGACTAAGAGCTACTGCGTGTATAATCTAACTTAACTACATCCAACAACTATCTACGTACAATGTTACTAAAATTCCGCAGTAAAGTTTGAAGCATCTTTTCATCATTGAGGCGAATGTGTATGGTATGTGAATGTGAACAAACTTGGATTTAGTTTTCATTTCATGACTGGATGCTACCTTATTCATTACAAGCAATATAATAGACAAGGATCATCATGAGCATTCCCCCTCTCAACCCACGTCGAGCATTCATGTTCCGAGAGTGTAGTATTTACATTCCTCTGTCTAATATTCCTCTCCTCCGCCTATAAAATGTGAAATGAATATAATATTGCATGCAAATGCGTCTCCTATGTGTGTAGTGTATGCATCCCTCCTTCTATTATGCTACAAGCCAAAATCCAATGCTTCGTCAAAAGACTTGACGAGTAAACACAGTCGCCGTTGTTGTCGTCCTCATCATTCGTCTGACTCTTTACTTCCTCCTCGTCTTCCACTACTACAAGGATGACTTTTCTGGTGTGTTTAATGATTTCACCCCACATATATCCACACACGTGTATTTAGACACACTTAGTGTTGTTGGCAGAGTAGTCTTTCTTGGCCACATTAAATTTCATGGCTATGCAATATGCATACGAATGTATAGTACTGTATTATACCGAAGTGTCTCCTTCGCTTATATTATAAGGACATTAGAGCTACATACAAAGACTCTTTACATAATATTTGTAAAGAATACGACACACACACAAAGAAGCTCAGTGAATGCTTAGACTATCATTAAAACTATGCGTAGTAAGAAAAGACTGAATGAAATCGAGCGAGAAAGTTCACAGAAATTTTATTCTGCTACTTTGTTCTCTGAGTCTGTCTTTATGCTCTAAAAACTAATAAACTATACTGGGGATCTTTTCACAATTTACTCACGCATGCGACATGCTACACTTCTCAGTCTCTTCCATACAAATTTCAAATACTTTCAGCGTTTTATGACTTTCGATCTTTGTCCCACTCCATCATAATCGTAACCTGAATAGTTTATTTAGAAGTCACAAATATTTTATTACACTAAGTAAATAGTCAAACTGTAAAGTGAGAATATACATTGCAAAGTTTTATTATGAATCCAGCTGCAAGTAATGCTAGCGTAAATGAAAATTATATATTCTCTTCTCAGGCGGATATAATTAGCAATTAATCCATTACTAATGTGTGTAAAACTATGAGCCACAAATGACAGTTAATATGTTGAAATAATAATATAAATAATATTGTTCTACAGAATTGTTTGTATGTTTACGAGGCAAGAACTAAAATTTATATTGACTCCATCTCATATTTATATACACTTATTAGCTGTTAGTCATGTAACTCTATACCAAGAATTTTAATGATAGATGACATTACTATTAAAGTCTGGAATGCTTTTAGCTTGTGGGTGTATTTAAGTTCAAAAGGATTGGGAAGCCACTTTGGGCGAAATGAATGATTGAAAGATCTAAAGTTAATTGAATTGTAATGCCACATTAGTGGAAAATAAATTCTGAGTATGAGTTGGATATGAAAACGAATTTATTTCTCGTGTTTTTGGATAGTGGTGGTGAAATTAAAGCTGAGGTTTTAACCTTTGGCTTTATTTGACAGTGTCATTGCTGGGAATGACATGTCGCCGTTTATTTTTGCCAAGGTACATTTCTACGCGAATTTAGTTCGAGCTAAATGACATGGTGGGAGAGCGTATAGAGTTTCTCGAGTTTTGTTTAGGTAAACTTTGACAAGGTAGTCGAGTAGTAGTACAGTTGTTGTTTGTAGGCTCTTGCTAATAGCAGATTGGAAAGTCTAATCCTACATAGACGCACTGGCGGAATACTGGGTGAGAGCCGACGGCGACAGTAGAGCGTAAAAGTAGAATATATATATAATATTACAAGGAAAATATATACTCGAAAAACTTTATATAATTTGATAGATATTTTATTATAGCTCCTGCAGAATATGTGTGTAGACTGTAGAGGTGTAGCATGGAAACAAAAGTGTATAATATAGAACTGTGTTATATAGAAGCTAATTGTAAGTAAACCTTGAGCATGTTCTTTGATAAAGACTGCCATGTAGACGGGATAATAATTTGGGTCGTTGTAATAAATATTTAGAGTGCCGTAGGTTTCACATCACAGAGTCAGCAAGTCTTTCAACGAGCTTTGCAAACAAAATAGCCAGAATAACACGATGGGAAAACATAACATTCTATTGGTCCTACACCAACACAGCTAGCAGAACAGATGAGATCCCTTCCTTTTCCTTTTCTCCGGGTTCACATTGTTGACGACAACCAAAAATAAAAGAGAAGAGCAATAGACACAATTACCTATGCGTAAAAAACTCAGAGGTGAGGTGTATTCAGAAAAGGAGACGTAGGCTAAGGTACGTAGAAGGGAAATGCTCCTCACGTTTTTTTAACCAAAACAACACTGGATAAAATATTTTTACTTGTTTGGCTCCCCAAAATAAACTTTTTCTTCTCTCACTCCCTACAAAAAACCAATTTTAAATGCGCTCTTGTAAAAAACTGATGGAAAGCTGAAGCGGGTGCATGGAGCAAGAAAACAAGCTAATTTTCTGGGCTATGCTATGACATATAATACAAGAAGCTGTATAACAACATCAAGATCTCTAATAATATTATTATGTTTAATACTTGTGCTATATAAGGTAGCTACCAAGGTGGCTATGGGTAGGTATATAGCGGTTATTCTTGTTCATGGCAAACATAGGAAGCACAAGTTAACTCATACAGGTATGACACAATACTATTATATCCATTCAACATTCAAAGTATATGCAAATTGAAAATGCGGCTTGAGCTTAGTCATATTTGTGTCATGCGTTTCTGTACGCTAAAACATTCCACGGGAAGTTGCATTTTATTTTCAACCAAAAGCCTTGTAAAGGGAATACAATGACGATTTATTAATATTTAAATTTTATTAGATTTTTTCATTTGCTAGTAAGTTAAATAAATAATAATCTTTTTAGATGGGTAGAAATGAGGAATTGCAGTTAACGATAAAATTGAATTGAAATGTTTTTATTTAAAATATTTCACTGGAAGAGAGTAAGAGAGTATGGGTTTAAAGTACTTGCGCTATACTACCTACAATAAACATATAGACAGACAAAATTAAATCGTTGCAGTCTTCTGTAAATAAATATCTGCATATAGCGTTTAGTTTCATTCGTTGCGGAAAGTGATCATTGCAGGTATCTGATTAATTTGCAAATATTCTACCCGTCCTTTTTGCTTTTCCTTTGGGTCTGAAAACTTGTTACCTCGGGGGTGTTAATCTGGTGGTTATTTATATTATGCTAGCTCCAATATTGACTTTGTCAGCTATTGGCTTATCGGTTTTCCGATATTTAGATTTAGGTAGTTGGTTCTGTGGTAGTATATATGGCCTGAGGGCAATGGGTAATGTCTCTCATCGTTGAACATCTTTTTGCACTCTCCTGTAGTGTCTTTTAACTCCACTTTCTACGCTTTCTCCACACAACTACATTTCACTCAGCCTTCATCAAAATCTGAAAAACTCTTTAACCCCATGATTTTAAATTTAGCAATCCGTGAAACGGTTATTTCTTTAAGCGTTCTTTAAACTCCTTTTCCTTGCTTCATTGCTCACATTAATTTATCACTCGTTGTAGGCTTTTCATTTAATATTTTGTCATTATAATTTTATATAGCAATTTTCATTAAAAAACGCTTTATTGTTTCTCTGCTGTATTTTTTCAGAGTTTCACTAAATAGTTCGTCAATATAACCTATTGAATTTAAAGTTTTAAAATGTGCCATGTATGTTTATACATGACAATCATTTCCGCTACATTTTGAATCGGCAAATTTGAACTATCATTTGTGAATGTGGTGACGTGACACAGTTTAATCTCTCTCTTAATTGATTTTAAACAATATTGTGATACTAATTTATTTAATATCGTGCATGGAATTATGAATAAAAAAATGACAATAATTTTTTTAATTTTATTGTGATTTGCAGGTGACTGTGTGGATAAAACTTGCTCTCAACATGGACTGTGTGTTAATGGAAAATGTCTTTGTCATACCGGATGGACGGGTCAAACTTGCCAGTAAGAGCGATTTTATTGTTTTTATTTACAAATAAGCAGAAATAGTAGTATCTATAGCTGTAAACATTAAAATAGAGCCTACAGTCACATTTAAATACATTTTATCAAGTTTGAATGTGCGTAACTAGAATACAACGAGACAAGAACAGGCAAAGATGTAGTGACCAAATATAAAAAGCAAATGAATAGTGTATGCCTTTGTCTTAAAACATGGATAACACATTTTCTAGCACTGAGAGTGAAGATTTGTGCACAATATCGTAGGAAATGATTTTTGGAAAAGGTGATTACGTATTGTAGAGCAAATAAGTGGTTGTGAGATGCGTAGAATATACAAGACATGTAAGATTGGAGGAATAGTGGTTGTAGGGAGATACGAGATAAGAGGCTCTGAATGAGAGAGGGAGAGTATGGTGCATTGGAAAATAAAAGGAAAGTGAGATAATGTGTAAGCGGAAGAGGGAGGAGAGGAAATGATAAAAGTTGCAAGATAACTACCAAGGAATCTCCAGATATGACTATTTCTTTCGTTGTTTTTGCAGATTTCCCGATAGTTTACTAGCGAAATGTCTTCCTGACTGTTCTGGACGAGGAGAGTTTGACGCGGAGAGCGGAAAGTGCGTCTGCCAGAAACCTTTTTCAGGGAGCAATTGCATGGACGGTAAGTGAAATCTCAGAATCTCACTCTCGTAAAAACACACATTTATTCCTTCAACTGAAATACACACAAAACCCAAACTACTGTCCTTTCATACAAATTCATTGTCCACAATTCATTGCCGTCAACTAAAACTTCCAACTTGATATCCCATCAAGTATCGCTTCAAAACATTCCGGCATACACATAAAAAAATTACAACACATAAAATACCTAAATGGCACTGCTATTTATACCACTCCCTACACTGTGTATGTAGCTTGTGACTTATTCATTTAATTCACATACCATGCACGCGTTGAATATTTAATAGCAATCCTTATATTTGTGTAATACAGCCATTCAATTATGAAGCCTTTGCATCAGTGTTGCAGTTGCAATTAAAATTTCATTGTCGTGTCATTTACACGTTTCATTGTGGAATTCCTTGTCCTGGACATGGATATAATACAGTATGATATGTTTTTAGCGATTTGAGAGGTTGTGTCATTATAAAAGTAAATTTAAGTGGGGAGGAGGAGAATGAGCAATGTATTGTGACGAAAAAGAGTGAAGAGGATGTGAGAATGTCCGTAGCGAAGTATTTCCTACAGAGCCAGTAAATAGTTTGCACAAGTCAACACAGCAAAAGAGAGTCTATGTCCGGATTTGGCATTGAAGACCATTCAGATGGAATTCATCGGACGACGAAACAAACTCCTCTCATCCTCATCTCATCGCTAAGGCCGAGTTCAAGTTCCATTCTATTTCCAGACACTGTCATACTATTTAGTACTCATGTTTTGTCTCTCCACAGTAGTGTACTAGTAGCACTCTGTCACAAAATAGCTACAGAGTGCTTCCTAGACATCTGCGATAATTAATACCTTCGAGATTCCTCCTACTGATGCTGTTGTATATTGCAGCACACAATGCACCGATCCACCCATATGTACCTATAGTGCACCACATTCAGTCTAATACAGATATTATGTGCAATACAATCCAATACATTACAATGCTGCCCTCATAGAAATTGTCTGTGTTTCTCAACATCGATTGATTTTGAAAGTATACACGTAATGTAACGTACTGTAACGTAGCGTGCCGTGTGTATAGCTTTGGTGCTGCAACAATGTAATATTATAGTGAGGGCTACATACCTGCTATCCCTCTGTGTATCTAAACAACACACAGAAGCTATATTGAAAACAGAGGGTAATAATATAATATTATTGTATTGAGAAACCGGGGAAAGTGCTATCTGTATAGCATACGTATAACGGAAGAGCAATATTTTTGCGTGAGTACATATCTTTATGTGCTACATGCATCTCTGTGTAGTAAAATACGTATGAACGTTTTTATTGTGTAGTAATACAAATATGTATCGCATATCTGTGATAAGAAGGAAATATTCTGTATATGTACATACTGTGCAGTAAAAACGTATGTTTCTTGCCAATGGATATACAGATAGGTATACATACAAAATACTGTTAATATAGCCAAAACACAAAAGAGAGGTGTGAGATTGAACTACCTTTGCTTGCAATGTGTTCGAGGGGATATTGTTGTGTGCCATATGCAATGCAAGGAAAAAAGGAGGCTTCCATGCATTCTCCTGCTACTGTGTACTTTTACTCTTAGGTACAACTGTACAAATTTATGAGTTTCATGCAGTATCTTCAGTATTGGCGTATTTGGCAGTAGATTTTTGTATCCGGGCATTGCATTGAGTCCTGTGTGCAGTATTTCTGGGGAGAGGGTGCGAGGAGCATTGAGCAGTCTAACTAACAACTTATCCCAATACTAGAGCTACACTATGGTGTATGTGTATATAAAGTAGAAAGACACAGAATTCAGAAATCGTACAGATAGTCATACTACAGACATAGAAGGCAAAGTGCAGATAAAAAGCAGGAGTTTTCCTTTTCACTTGAAATGTAACTCTATGTATCGTACACACAACACAACACACTTGCTTACATAGAGGTGGAAAGTACAATGGGTTTTGTTTTCACAGTAAACTCCCTATCTCTTTCTACGTAGCTTTTCCAGTGCACATATACCTACTATATTTATACTGTTCTTGTGTCTGGAGAAAGATTCTGGAGTGTAGTTTTCTTTCGTATCATATTTGTATGTATGTATGTATATGTGTTGTATGTACTTGTACTTACTTGTGCTGCTCCTACAGACACTACTTGCCCTATGTATGTGAGCTGCCTTTTCCTTTTGCCATTCTATTATTCCATTCCGTTGCATTAGATGGGATGCCTTGACGAGTCTCTATAACTTTTATCGCTTTTCATCAAAAAATGATACAAGTCGAGAATCGCTAACATTTCTGCACGGCCCTCCCACCATAACACAGCACATAAATAGCTATAGCCCCCTGTGCTTATACCCATACGACCATTCCTACTTATGTAGGATATGGCATTACAAATGGGAGTAGGTGGGGAAGGACAGAGCATCCTCACTCAACTTGTTTCAAGGTATCTCTCTATCTCTCTCTTACTGTGTAAAGATGTATAAGTGTATTGTTGTTACTGCTACAGATATTATACCATTACTCTATACTTGTGCCTTTATCTCTACTCAATGTTATACAGTAGCTATGTGTATATATGTGTAATACAAACAAGGATGCTAGTGCTTTTGTAATGTAACGGTATAAAGCACATTCACAGCGTGACAGTAAAGATAGTTTGTGTTAGTGTGAGCTTGCATGCATGCAACGTGCACATCTTTGGGGCTGTATAGTTCATGTACACACGCTGAGTGCACTCACATGCCATCATCAGCTCACTGACTTGTTATTAGGTGACTTTCTCTGTAGCCCTCTCGCTCCCTTTATTATTTCATACCCCTTTATTGCCACCTAAACATGGGGACGATTCAAACCTAAAGGCAAGTCAACTTTCTGGAATTTCTGTATGGGGTGTCTGACTCTAGTGTCAGTTTTTGTTCCATCATTCGCCTTCTATGTATATTTTCTGTTTTCATTTAAGGACACACACCCTTCTCAATTCACACACAACACAGCACAACACCACACACATCCTTTCCGTATTCATTACATCACAACAGAGAAATAAAGCAGTTTGCTTACAGTTGCTCTCTTCCTTTCAGTTTCCTTTTCTTACATGATACATAAATGTATGGCATACGCACTTCGGCTGTCTCTGGTAATATTAGTGTATGTGTGTGTATTTACATTGAGTATCCATTTAAAGTGAACTTGAGTGGCAGTATTGGCATCACATACACACCGGAAAACATCTTTGCACTTGTGAGAGTGAACAAATGGAAAATGAAAGACACACTACGTTAAAATCATGGTGGGACTCTGAGACTCCCTTCTTGTTCAACTTCTTCCTCCTCCTCACTCCTTTCGCCCTCTTCATTCATCTCATCACAAAAGTAAAGCAAAGGCAAAGCAAACGGAGTTGCTAAACTAAAGGTCACAGATTGCATTCATCATGAGATGAGATGAGTGCAGTTGAGTTTCACAGGGAGGAGGAGAAGGAACGGAGAGAAGGAGAAACGTAAAGGAAAAAGAGGAGGATGAGGAACAATTACTTATTCATCTTTCCTTCCTCTCCGTCTATTCTCTTTCCATTAATAATTTACTCGAGCAGAATTTAGTTGGATGGAAATATACTTAAATATATACTAAGTGTGTAGTTCACCCTAACAGGTATATTCTTGATATATGGATTAAAGTAGATATATTATCAAGATATTATGCATATCCATTTGAATTTGAAAGGGCTACTACTAGTAAATTACGAGGATTGTGTTCGAGAAGTGTGTTTTTGAATGGGAACTACATTTGAAAACGTGATAGGTAGTTAGCCAGATTTTGTTGAAATTGTGAAGATTTATTTTGTAAAAAAAGTGGGAAAAGGGAGTTTGAGGGTTAAAAATGATATTTTACAAGGGGTTTTGGTGAAAATGTGCGTATAGGATTTTCTGGGTGTGCTCATTGCGTAGTAATATAAGTTTTAAGTATTTATATGGATACACATAGGTGAAAAGAGAGGGAAGAGTTGCCATTTATGTTTTGTATTAGCCTAGTTTGTATATAGGAAGCTCCTTCTTGCTGCCCTCTTCCTCCTCCTTGTTGGCTCTCACTAGCGCAAAACCAATTATTCTTTCCTGTCGATCTAGTCGAAACCTTTCAAAATCAAAGTGAGTCAACCTAATCCAATCTGCCCTATCGCTACAACATACATTCTGCAATATATTACCGTTTTACCATATTCTTTATTCTCATCTCTGCCTACTCCACCAAAACAATCCACTTCCAGCCCACCAACTCCTCACGCTATGTTTCAACCAGACTTTCTATTTCACTTTATTATTAAGTAGGCATTACACTAAATATATTATCCCTATCCCTTGCAGTAGAAATACTCAAAAATATAATATTGTGCATGTCTGCACAAGTAGCAAGTACACCACTACGTAATATTATGTACTCCATGTACATTCCATTCCCTCCTGCTGGTTTTTCCATTTTTCCTTGTGATGAAACAGTATCCTGTGTAATGTACCCCCTTGCTTCAACTTAACCTAACTCTATAACAGTAAAACAAATAATACTGTGATACTTTAAAGAATTCTATTTGCTACCTATTGAATTCTATTGGCCGTGACACTAGCTTGAGCTGACTTGCTGTTTTTGACTGTCTCCTTATGAATATTTAAAACGGATTTCCGAATTCCTATTGTGTCATGTCCTGTCACATCTTTTTCTTCCCGTCTACTCTCAACTCCCCCTCTTCTTTCATTCTCTCTCTGTCTCTCTCTCTGTCTCTCTCTGTATATCTTATTGACTAATTGTCCATAATAAACTGACTCCGGCTCACATTATCCCTCATCCTCAACTAATACAGCACTCGGAAGTAAAGAAAAAGAACGTAATATGAATGTCTCGGTCCCAGGTGCACATAAATACATACAAGTCCACCCATTTATACTGATTAATATATACCGTCTATTACAACACTCTTGGATAACATACGGAAAAAAGTTTTTCTATATATAATAATATACATGGCAACTTTTCCTTGCAACTTTGTAGTTTGTGTATTGAAACTAAAATTATTTGGCTAGTATCCTATATGCTATACACTATAGTGTATAAAAGTGTGTGGTGACTGTGATAATAATGTTAGGTGGCTTGGTAGCTGTATATGTGGAGTAAATGGTGAAAGCTACCTTTGTCAGGTCAATCCGTGCATGTGTGTGTATTTCCCCCTGTACGCATCTCATTTGTATTTATGCGAACTGAAAAGGAAAGTCAACTTTGGTGCATTAGACTAAGGAAGGACGACGTTGTTGGAGTTGGAGTTGAAGGAAGGTCTTGGCTCTACGCACTGTGTGTACTCAAACAGATATTTGCTTTTCCGCGTACAAGCTGCATTTCTTTTCTTTGCATACAACATGTTCCATCCAACTCCATCCATCCAACCGTCCTTTCTTCATATCATTTGCTACTCCGACTTTATGGGGAAGGGTGCGGGTGGTATGTATGGTGGGTGAAGATGAATAGCAAAAGCTCTTTATAATATTAATGCATGCACACATATACTCCTCCTTCCCTACCCACACATACATACACATAATAATCGTACATACACATATCATCGTGTTCTAAGGTCACATCTACTCTGTGCCCTCTCCATACACACATTTTATAATAATATTATTTTACTACTGTACTGTGTATACATAATATGCCAACTAAACTCCCTTTGCTTTTATTCCTGTATACTGTCTAGCATCCTGCACACACTCTAATAAATGTGTGGTATAAGGGTAATGGTATTTACCTACTAATACTGTGTACTCGCATTTGAATTCAAAGTTTGTATAGCATGTGTGTGGTTATGTTGTTTGAAAATGCACAGTGTTTCTGACGAAAGTGCCTAGTTAATGTTGCCGGGTTTTTAGTTGCCGATACCCGACTTCGACACTGCCGCCATGCCACTCAGGCTGCGTCGCATATTATATTCGTGTATGTGCACAATAACTTGACGTTGTGTTTGTAGTCCTTTGTATATAAGTAGTAAGTGGGGACTGTGTGGGGCATTGCTAGTTGTATGCATACCTATATAAGGTAGGATATAGCATGAGCACATGTACATGTAGTGTGTATGGAAGCCTCGTTTGGACTGCTGCTGCTGTTGGTGGTGGTGGTGGTGGTGGCTGTGGAGGTTGCACTACTCCTCGACGATTGCCTATTGTTGCTCAAATGTAATCTGAAGCAGAATGGAAGTGATCCCCATTCCATGTTGCCCAGAGTTCATTTTCGATGGCTTATTTCACCAAAGCGGCTTTAAAATTTATGGTCGTGAGCTGTTTCCTTGTCATAAAATCGGCCGGAATGAAGCCATTACATTCATTATCCAGAGAAGGGCGGACAGAAAGGAGCCAAACCGCCGAGAGACGAAATACTCTGTCAGATCAGAAAAGAGCACAAATGCTTTCTCCACTACACTCCACTACCACTGTCTCATATCATCCTATAATGTTACATCCATGAATGTTGTTACTCCAGGCTCTCTCTCAGTCTGTACCTACACACACATAACTATAACCCACTCTAACACCAACCACTTCCACCATCATTCAATATACTCCACTGCACTGGCTAACTACACTTGACATTCTCGTACACTCACAGCAGAACAGTCACTCAACTCTCAAGTCAGTCCACAACACTCTCGCCTCACTCTATCATCAGATTAGAATCATTGCACTGCACAAACTGCCAAAGTAGCCAGGGAGAAACCTCAACTTACAAATATACAGTCCAAACGACTGTCTTGCTTCGTCCGTGTGATCTCTTGTATAGTTGGGGGTTTAAGTATTCTTTAAATTTTCTTATACCATCTGCTATGTGTGGTAGTTATGGTAGTGACTTGTAATAATAATAATAATAATAATAATAATAATAATAATAATAATATTAGGCGATGCTACTTTTCCTATTTCCTTGTCCATCTGTCTTTATGTGTACACTTTGTCAGTTGTATGTTGTATAAGTATTTGTGTGTGTGTGCTAATGTAATGTGTCGCTTTTAGGCTGAAGTAATACATAAGCCAAACTACTAACAGACTAACTTGGCTATTCCGTATTAGGGTATTTTACACTGTATAATAAATAAAGTTGTATGGGTAAACATACTTAGTAACAGCACTCAGATTTAAATTTAAAGGTTGCATTTTGCTAGTGTATTATATAACAAGTAGTATGTATATGTGGTGCTTTGGTGTAAGTAAATGCTGCTACTACAGGGTGAGGCAGCTAAGACTATCCAAGGATAATACATAATACTTTCACGTTCGCTTACTTTCGCCGACACATTTAAATTTGCCCGCAATTAAATTCTATCATGCACGAAAGTCATAGAGCCTAGGTAATTATATAGCATTTGTGAAAGTTAGTGAAAGTGGCTTGGAGTAGTCCTGGAGGTTTTAGCCGCCTCACCCTGTACATAAAACATGTGTATGTGCGTTGATATACCTAGAGTGAAAGTATTAGGTATAAGGTATAAATATTTCTCAAAGAATTTTCACCTCTTTCCACACTATCATTTTGATACTATTTCTGCGGTAAAAGGAATACAGATATTAAAATAGATAGGTATTGATAACATTCTAGGTTAGTATAATACAGAAGTGAAATAATAAGTGCGTCTATTTACACACGTGAATTAAGAAGCCTTATAAATTGTAACTCTGATCACGATTAAAGAAAGGAGGACTACAAAGAATTCTGCACCGAAATATAAATATACTCTTTACAAGGAGACATGTATAAGATAGGTGTGTATGATACACTTACGCATTAACGTATGAACCTAAGTAATTCTACTACAGCTATGACACATTATGAGCATAAGGAAAAGCAAAAGTAGCTATTGTGCAAAGCATTGTGTAGTATGCTGTTATTGCATTGTATTATAGTAACGTAGATGTAGTGTATGTGTGGCGTATAGTTCGAGGTTGACTGTGAATGAGTTGTGCAGATATTTGACACACAATAGCACTATATCTTTATTTCTTTGTGCATAGAGAGACATAGAGAGAAATGATGAGTAATAGAAACAAGACGCTTCGATCACCTCTCTCCTTTCTTTGTGTGTATGTACTTTACAAGCCAAAGATGAAAGAAGCTCAAACTGCCAAAGCTTAAAACCCTTGTAGCAATTCCGTTAACAGACGCAGTCAGTATTTGCTATGGTTTTATAGCTAGTAGATTTACATTGTGCAGAGTGAGGAGAAGTATTGTGTGTATAATGTATAGGGAGTAGCTGCTTGTGTGTATATAGACAGAAAAGTCAGTAGTGTCATTGAAGCATTGAATTGCCTGAAGCCACAAGCCGCGAACAACTTCTTAGCAGCCCGTTAGGATCTCCGTTTCTTTTATGAGTCGAGGTTTCACTTGATGGTTGCTCTTGATTGCTTGCTTTTCCTTTTCCTTCATCGTTCTTCATGTGATTCTCTCCATCAAATACAACAACATTTCTCCTTATGACCTCTCATTTCATTCCCTGTCTCTGTCTCTTCATTTCAAGCTTAGCTTAATCTTCCCACGGCTAATTTTCTCAACCACCTTTCAACAAAAAACAACTACATGAAAGAAAATCCAAATTTCCAGTCGGAAAAAACTCGTTAGCAAAGTTGACTTTCACTTTCAGATGTGAATTTCTCATTTAGCTCATGGGTTCAAAAATAAAATAGTTCTGTTTCCTCGTATAAATACTGAAAAATGTGCCATTCATTTCATTGATCGATTCGTATTGCAAACAAATTGTATTTGCCAATTCGTCAATTTCATATTGGGAAATATTTAATACTGCTACGTTGTTGGTTCAGAGCCATGTTATAATCAATGAATTGCAAATGCAACGTAAAATCAATAGCAAGATGCATTATTCACTTGCATATTATTTACATAAGTAAATTGTAAATATCAGATGACATATCATAAACCTTATGCAAACAATTTCCCATAAATTTTCACGTAATTTAGTACATTTGTATGACTTCGGATTCTCAATAATATTTCTTACAACATCTGCCTGTAAGTACTGTTAGCAGTTTACTAAGTCTGTAATAAACTGCAGCAATATTCAGCGGTGTCACAACTCTCAGACCACAAAACGAACCCATTTGCACGTAATGCATGAAACCGTTATGTACGATTCCAACGCTTCTTCAAATCCTTTTTTGCTGTTGACACAGAAAAGTCAAATGGTTTCACGAAACTCAGCATTAGTGACAAAATATTTTGCATGAATAATACGCATGTTTCACTAAACTGTCCAAAAATACTCTATAATTATTTATTTTATGCATAAGTATATAACATATTTATTATTGTCAATAACCATAACCATAACCAAATAAATTAAAATCGTTAAATTCAAATTAGGTGGTCAGTATTGCTTTTAGATTAGATTATTGCAAAATTATTGTGACTTTTTTGTAAGAATTGTCCTACTGAGAATAAAACCTGGAGGGTCTGAAGAAATTGCATCGATTAATGAATTGAGAAACGTTTGATGTAATCATCACGGAATATTTCAATTTTCTCTCCGAAATTAGTAAATAACTTTTTCCCACCTGTCTAGATTTAGCGCAGGCCAGCGCATCTGGTTTAACATTATACCTTGCATGGGATGCACTGAAAATCACTAGTTACCTTTATTTTTGCCGCCAAATTGTAAATGTCTACAGTCTAGTAGGTTTTTACTCTAGTAAACAAACATGATGAATTTTGTTATAATGTCCGAATTATACGCCCATGGGCACACAAACGTATGCAATATTGGCCGGTTTTCGGACAGAATTAGCTTTTGACACCCAGGGTTTAATTAAACACCCAGATCGAGTTAATGCACACGTAGCTATAATCGTGAAACCGCGAAGAAATCGTTTCCCCGCATGGTGCATGTAAATAAATAGTGTGTACTATAGAAGTGTAATATGTATTGTAGTTGTGCTTTATTGGCGTCTACTTAGGAAGAGGCAGAAATGAATTATGATGAGTGAAAGAGTTTATGAATTCTGATGACATGGGAAGCATGTGGTGAGAGAGGGTTGGGTGGCTTTGGGTTTGGAGAGTGTAGCTGTGTATATTTGCTTATCGTGTTGGTGGTGGACAGGGTACATAGCTAGCCGGGAGTAGATATGGGATGCAAGTCTTGGCAGATAAGGAAAGTCGGAGGCATGGTATATAAAATGCAGACCTTTGACTGGAACGGCTGCTCTGGTCTCTTGTTGAGTAGACGATGAGAAATGTTCAATGCGGTTTGCTATCCTTGAGCTGTGTCTTAGGCCTGGTGTCGATGTTGGGAAGGCGGTGGTCGGGTGGCCCTATGTGTTATGCCAATATAGGTACTTATGACATTGTAGTACTTGTATTTCTATCTTTAGCAGCAACTCAACGGACCCTTTATGAAATATGTGTGTAAGAATATCTGTGTAGTAAAACTAGCAACGTGTGCTTGTATGTGGTAGTTTGGTTCTACTCCGTTGGTTTTACTGGATTCGCCCAACTATTAGAACATAACATCACACAGTTCACAGTGAATGCACCTCTCATCCAGCTCTGCTCCCACTAGTATGTGTTAAAGTATATATACACAGGCCATGCACATAGTGAAAGAGCACATGTCATAGTAATGCCACAAAGCTCCGTCACGTACATTGCTAATAAGTTTTAGAGACGAGGAACTGTAAAAGACTATTGGTCGAGATTTTTCACTTTCGCCAGGCAGGCCAACAGAGAAAGAGCTCTATGCTGTGTGCAAAAGGAACTCTCTTTGACTGCAAACCTAAAGGAGGGAACACAATGTGCCGAGTCGACATGCATAATAATAATAATGATAATAATAATATAAAAACTTTTGGCTCTTCTTCCCCTCACACTTCATTGGCAGCTTATAAATAGCTCCACACTCTCCACCACACAGACATCCATAAATTCCTAACACCCAGCTGCATCGCCTCATATTATATGTAACTATCTTTTTTTAAATTGCTTTGCGAATTTAATGAAATTTTATTTATAAAAACTGCTGACACACAAATACCTACTTTGACAGTTTGTTAGTATGTAAACGCGAGTTTTTTATATTGTGGTAATCCAGATGTGATTTATTGCCAGAAAGGAATAGCTATGTAGATATCTAGTACTACTTGGATTTTATCTGAATCGATCTCAAACTTTTTTAAAATACTTAGTGTGTTTCATGATGTATTAGATTTTTTTCATTTTCTTTGTGTAAGCTCCAGAGCATGGAAACCAAACACATTCCAACTTCGGTTGGATTCATAGTAGGATAAGGGTTGAGCTGGGTTAAGAAAATTGGGTTGAATTGGGGGTATATATACAAACACATCAACATAAATTGTCTTTCAAAAATGGCTTCCTCTAGCCAATGCAAAAATTCCTAACATCCCGTTGTATTGGCTCATAATAGATGTAAATCTCTTATTTTAAATTGGACAACAAATTTGATGAAATTTGAGAATTACATTTACCTTTCATTCTCTTTGCCTCCAAAGTCAATATTTCCTATATTTCGCTGCTTCAACCCTCAAAATTAATTCCCTACACTTTCACCGAAAATATTCCCCATGCTTTCACTGTAAATATTCATCATACTTTCACCTGCAATATTTCCTCTGCTTTTACCGTCAAAATTCATTATACTTTCACCTTCAATATTTCCCATGTTTTCACCGTCAAAATTCCTTAAAAATTTAGGGAAAAGAGAAAGAGTTAAGAAAGAGCTATATAACACTGGCTCAAGTTTGATTTAGCATATAGGGCAATTTTGGTTTATGTTAGGATTGAGCTTAAGTTTATGCTAGTGCAATTTAATTAGCATTTGGGTTGGGTCGGACATTTGCGGGTTAAAATTGTTTTGGGTTAGGAAATTTCAACCCACCATATCCTGTTGAGGTTGGTAGTATTCTCTTTTGGTTTTCTTCCCTATTGTGAGTGCACTATGTATGTGTATAGTAATGTGTTGATTTCCGAGAATTATGGGCAGAGCTCATTTATATCCATTGAAGATTTTACGACCAGAGTTTTTATGAGGGAGCCGTGAATGTGAATGTAGTCGACGGATCATCATCGCGTCCTTCTTATTGATTCACTTGAATAAAAAGAGAAGGCTACGACTTGGAGGGGAGGGAGTGGGGAAAATTCAAGTACCATGCCAGAGTCGTTTTCACTTATTGTTCTACTATGTTATGTCTTCGGCTAACATAACCTCCTCTCACTCTCCACACAATTTTTACACTTTTCTTTTCCAAACTTACCCAATTTCCCTTTCCATATATTTTTACAACATTGCTCAGGTTTAAAATAACTTTCAACACAATCTTATTCCATAATTCTTTCCATTCCTACAATTTAATATGTCGTATTTTTCTCTGCTTGTGTATTTCCAGTCTCGTGTGAAAAGGAATGCGGTCAGTATGGATTTTGCAATGTGGAGGGTCAATGTGAATGTATAGCGGGTTGGAGTGGGGAACACTGTGAAATGCTCACCTGCGACGTACGCTGTCAACAACATGGACAATGCAAAAACGGAACGTGCATCTGCTCAATGGGATGGAACGGAAAACACTGCACCCTTGGTAAATTACAAATAACGCAATATATATTTCAGTAGCTATAACTAACCACTCCTTTAGTATACTAAAATCTTTACCCCGCAACCCATAATTCTATAATAAATTTAATTCCTAATTAAAAATGGTACAATCATTTCATCAATATTACTACCTTGTCAGCTTTTGCTTTTTCATTTAATGTATTACTGTTTTAATAAAATTTGAAAAACTTGTGGAGAGACAACCTTGCGTGTGGGATTGTGTGCCAGAACTTTGGTTGTTGAGAAGGATTTTGCAGCGTTTTCCAAATATTGACTGGTGGTTGGTTTAAGATTGTTTCTCAGTTGACGTTTTGCTCATCCTTCCATTACAGTAACACAGGAAACCTAGGAAAAATAATAATTTTATCTTTCGGTTTGGTTTACATAGCGGGTTGTCCTAGTTCCTGTAGTCTTCACGGCTCATGCATTATGCAAGACGGATGGTACTCTTGTAAATGTAGCAGCGGCTGGGCTGGTCTCGATTGCTCCGTTCGTCTGGAAACCAATTGCTCCGATGATATTGATAATGACGAGGGTAAGATCTTATTCTTTCTTTATACTCAACCTCACTCTGCCTACCTAAATACTACTATCGCTATTCTGCGTCTACTGCTACACATTCATTCGCATATTTGTCTTCTTCTCTACTAACCAGTGTATATGTGTGCATATATATGTGTACTACAGGCGATGATCATAATACTCTACTGTGCATATAATACTGTATAGCAGTCCACACATATGATGCCACCCGGCAGACACACATACACATACGTGCATATACAAACAGTTTGTACAAAATGACGACAAATATCAGAGGAAATGATACTCGTGTAGAAGAAGTTGAGAGGAACGCTTGGACGCATCTATATACGCACAGACTGAATTCGATGTCAATGACATTTGTCACATACACATGTCGTCGTGTCGTCCTAGGCGTCGTCCCCTTACATTTTTCCTTTATTTCATCCACACAGATATAAGAGGTACACTACCATTACCATCGCCACCATTATCTGTAGATACTACAGGGTGTTCCTCTAAAAAGCTTTGAGTAAATAATACATGATGCTTTCACTTGCTTTCACAAATTTTCTATAATTAGATTTTATCATTTTCCTGCATCATAAGATTTAATTTGCGGGAAAATTTAGATGTGACAGCCAGATTAAGCGAACGATAAAGTTCAAGGTAATAGTTGCTCAAAGCCTTGGAGGAACCCTGTATATAACACACACACACACAAGATAGATAAAAATTGTTGAAACCAAAGCAGTATTTTTATTGTTATAGAAATGAAATGGATTGTATTAGTATAGTGTATCCCGGAGTTTTGGTTTTTCCGGTTGTTGATGTTAGTAGGAAGAAATGACAATGGGAAGATTGGATGGGTCGGGTGTTTGGTGATTGTAAGGTTTAGTTTAAGAGGCAGGTTTGTTTTAGGTTGATGTACAAGGAGTCTTGATGATCCATTATATTTCTTTAGAATAAATTAGCATTGCCATGTCATTTCTATTGTCTCACTTGTGGTGCGTTGCGTGTGGTGTGAAAGGAAAGAAAGGAATAATAAAGAAACTGGAGTGCTGGAGAGCGAGAAGAAGGAGAAGAAGAATAAGATATTGTGCAAAGACGAATAAAGTTTAGGTTTGCAAAGTCGTTGCAAAGAAAGTGCTCTTGTGTGTATGTGTGTTCTGTGCTGTGAGAGTTCTGTGTATGTCGTTAGCCAGTTGCTTTGCTATACATTCATGCATTCATAAGTAAGTAATGAATGAACTCTGTTCGTTAAAGTTGAGGTACATTAACATGAATTAATTGGAGTGTATTCCCTTGATGACTGAACTTCTCGGAACGTCATCATTAAAATGTTCTCCAGATGAGTCTTTTCGTCTGCTGCTTGGCTCCGTCCACGTCTTTCATCTTATATTACAGTCACCCAGAACAACACTAAATGTGCAGATATTATATCTGGTAGCTACAGTCGCTGCACTGTAAATGCCTCACCTTCATGTTCTACGTATAGGTAGTTGCAAGTATTTCTGGCTCCAATTAGATGTCCCAGCCAGACTTCACCATACTAATATTACAAGTCACTACTTAAAAAATGAACTACATTATCGCCTGCCTTTTGTGCACCGTGAGTTTCTCTAAAAACTACTTATTAGTCTCGACATCTCGACAACCCACAAGAGCACTACGAACGACAAAGAGTTTTTAACTACACTTTTACACAAAACTACTATACATGCATGCACTCCGAGTCTATGGGAAATTACACTATAATATACATAGGTATGTAGGTATACACTGTACAAAAGACACGGAGGCTTTTAGAAAAAGTTTATGTGCAATTTAATGGAAACAAGGGTAAAAATCTAGGCGGAAATGTTAAGTGGGACATTACACAGGGAAATGATGGAGAAAAGTGTAATTACATTACATTAGGTTTATTATTATTAGAGTTGACAATTACAAATAGTAGTACAAGGATCGCTTGATGCACACAATAGTCGGAGTTTAGATGAAACGTGAGATAAATTCAGGTTCTTTGATCGTTGCGGACAATAAATGTATGATGCTCATCTAATTGTATATTTGATATAAGTGTAAGTATTTCATAATACAAGTCTTGTATTGTGAACCCCGGTTGAGTGCTTTGACTTTGTTTTTCCCGCTTTGTGCACGATTAGCGTGGGGAATGATGGAGGCTATGAAATGAAGAATGAAGGTATTTGAGTTAATTTGTGGTTGGATTGATTTAATTAGACGGTTCGACGGACTGTTCGGACAGCGAGTGTTGCGAGAACCCACATTGTCGCGAACATTTGATGTGTATGGCTGCCAACGACCCTGTGGAGGTTTTACTGCGGAAACAACCTCCGTCGGTAACGTCGTCCTTTTTCCAACGGGTCAAGTTCCTCATCGAAGAGAATAGCGTGCAGAGCTATGCTCAGAAAGATGAGTACTCCGAAAGGTAACGTAACTGTCTTTCTCGTCTCGATGTCTGTCTATCTAAACAATTGATCTCTATATCAGTTGGCCATTACAAATACAATGTTATGGTATCTCTACATCTACACTGTGCTACTCTCCACAACTACGGCTCCTATTTACTCATGCTATTACTTTACTATTACGACGACACTATTGCCAGACTAAATATTAGACATAGTCTCTTTCCATTGTTCCACTTTAGTCAACTCTCATTGGCTACTTAAATTAAATCTCTATTACTAATAATTACCAAGTTACATTAGTTACGATTAGTACGTTCCTCCAATACCTCGTTCACCCATCTATATTCGTTTGTCTATACTCGTTTATGTACTCTGTAGTTATTCTCTCTCGTGTGTAGTACTTATACTACTCTAAGTACTCGTATATATGTAATCGCCATACCCTCACTTCACTTGCCATTATCACACTTACCGTCTATTTACAATTACATCCCCACTTCAGCTCCACACCGAGTCACACATACACGTTTCAGGTCATCAGATCACTCTCCCAATCTTCTACTTAGTTAGCGTCATAATCATAACTGCCTAGGAGATCGTTTGCCTACTTAACGCTAAACTAACATTAGTCCTTATCAAATACAAATATATCACGTCTATAACAATATTATTACAGCTCCTCAATAGTCATAGGCTAAACAATAGCAACTACATTTAATATGGTGTAGGAAGCCAGTACTAATAATATCTAATCATGCTCCTGCTCTACAAATAGCAATAATAACACTTGTGGTGCTCTAACTGTCCGTTTCCGTATAGTTATATCCTCCATCAAAGAGCACTAGTGCACTAAATACTCAAGTAGAATTGCAAATAGTTAACTTTAACTACTTTGTACTTGCAAGAATGTCTGTGCTCCAAATTCATGTATAACTGCACATTATTTATCGTGCAAACCAAATGTACTCAAGCTTCAGCCATACTAATAATATAACAAATTACGCTCTAAATTTAAGCGTATTGAAATTATTTTTATTAACGTAATTGTAAAATAATGAATCTTTCAAATATCACAAATTTACACACACTTTTTCATTATTTCCGTTTTTAATTTTTGCCGAAACATTTATTTTGAAAATATATTTTATGTACAAATTTCTGATGAGCTTGACTTCGACTGTAGAGCAAATGATTTAATCTGATTTTATAAAATGTTTTAGTAACATGGGGATTTTTTATACGCGAGACAGCTTTGTAAACGGACGTATGACGTACAGTATAGTTTAGAAATATAATATAAATCTGTGCAATATTGTTGGTATGTTAGTGTAGGTAACTATTTTGATTAGTTTGAGGTCTAGCGGTTTTTCTACAAGAGAAAGCAAAGGAAATGTTAGGATTTTTAAGTAACAATTAATATGTAAGAATAAGTAAGAGAAGGGAAAATTTTATTACAGGAGCAATATTTTAGGGAAAGTAGTAATGAGTTAGAGGGGAAGAATGGGATTGGATAAATATGTAGTGTAGAATTGTAGAAGTGAGGGATTGGAGTAAATGTTTTTTAGAAATGAATTAGGAGGAAGAAGGAAAATCGAACTACGGAATTTTGTGAACAAGTTTGTATTTTGTGTTTGTATATATATGTGTCCTGTTCTCCATCTGTACCGATAACCGATGTGCCGGATGACAAATTTTGTGTTTTTATTCTTTTTGACCGTGTGTCGTCTTAAACTATCTGTCTCTTTCTCACTCGGCTCCTTCCTTGCTTTCACATTTGACTTTCGGTTCGGTTTGGTTTGGTTTCCTCACGTCTCGGTCGCACCACTTATACTACTCTCTCATATTATTATTCTTGTTATTATCACTACAATTATGACATCACGTCACCAATAATTTCATGCTATTGACTTTAACTGACAAATCACACCTCTTGCCCATTTACGTTTTGTATTCATTTCAAACACAATCAATATTAAAACTAGAAGCAATCATTTGAACTACACAATCAAATCAATTGGACATTAGCCTTTTCACACTCTGAATGAAATTTTAATTTATTATTGCACACTGTGATCACCCGTTATTCATATTGTTATATCCTTAATTATCGTCAACTCTGATTTCTCTTGGTTCTTTTTTGTTATGTTTTATTTTTAATATCACACCATTATAATTAATGCTACTGTACTGGCTACTACATTTTCAATTGGCTACCGCAAACAAAGCATATCGTTCCTAACGAAATATATACTATTCAACTAAATTAATAAACCGTTATTACAACTTTAAAAAATATGATAATTACAGTCAATTTAAAAAACTATAATACTTAATATTGGGGAGAATTGGAAAAAGTTAAACCAAACTAAAATAACTGACAAATTATGATTTAATGAACTTAATGGAATATGGATTAATAGTAAATTATTATTATTATTATTATTATTATAAAACCTTAAAAACCGAACCGACGGAATTGTGTGACTGATCTGCAACTAATTTGGCGTTGTTTATTTGTTTCTGATCTGATCACAACTCACTCACTTTCCCCTGTGTCCGAAAATAGTCAATTTTGGAACTCTTTCGAGCCTCGGTAAGTCCAGTCATCGTTGCTTCTTACATCATTTCACATAGCCTCTCCCGTTTTTCTCAATTTTGGGTTCCATTTTGTCTGAATAAGCAACAGCGGGCGTGGGTTTCAAATTAGTAGATACGTACTTTTCTTGTTAACTAAACCACGCCCGATTGTGTTTTTTTAAAAAAATAGTGAGTTCTAAATTCAGTTAATTATTGCGATGTAACTAAAAATCGTGTGACATTGATGTCTGTTTATCTCATGCAGTAATTTGAATGAATGAATTAATTGACTAAACTAACGTAACTAAAAAACTGAAGTAAACATTTGCTTGCTTTTTGCTAAAATTTTAACTTTCAAAGATTATTTTAATTCTGACGTAATAAAATATTAATTAATTATTGCCATTGAGTGAAGAGCATAGAGCTATTTTCTGTTGAATGCATCACATCGTAGAGGACTTGAATTAATATTAACGTTAATTATTCGGAACAAGAAGAATTTCAATTAAATTACGAAACTTTTGCTTTTTCTACTTCTTTTATTGTATTTCCGCTTGACATTGGGCTCTGACCTAAACTGAGGAAAGATGGGAACTTCCCGGCTGGCCTTTGCGCCTCCCGCCACTCACAACAACACCCGCCCCTCATCACAACCCTTTGTGTCCCTGTCTTTGTGTAAACTGATCTCTCCTTCTCCGCATGTGTCCTGTACCTTCCTTGTGTTTTCAACAGTAGATTTTTCTCTAATTGAAAATGAAAAGATAAAGAAAAGTATATTTATTACCCCGTATATAAAAATCATCATCATTTAAATAATTGTCATTGCTAATGATGAGTATGATTAATTATCGAGTTGATTCAATAACGAGAAATCAAAATATCACTTCTTGAGACATGCCATGCCATTTCTCTCTCTACCTCCTTTCAATCTTCTCTTATTACATCACTTGTTAGCAAATATAACTTGGTCATTCGTGTGGTAAAAAAACGGAGACACCAATTTTCTTCTCTGTGGGGATTCCCATGGGTCTTTGCAGGAGAGTGTCCGTCATCCGTGGTCAAGTTCTCTCGTCTGATGGCTTGGGCATTGTCGGAATTCGTGTCAGTGTGGACAAAAGCTCCCGGTTTGGATTCACTCTCACAAGAAAAGGCGGATGGTATGATACACACATCCAAAAATAAACAAATTATACCTCTACTTTATTTTAGTTACGATACACACAATTCAATCTCAATGCATCGTCCCACATCATAAGGCTATCAAATATATATTACTCTCAGTGTCAACAGTGCAAACCCCAACAAAATAAAACTTTTATGTGCTTTACCTTGTCAGTCATAATGCCATACTTTGTCATGACATCAATAATTACTACCTTGAGCGTATTCAATTAAATTCTAATATTTCCCGAATACCGAAATTATTTCGCATCGAAAATATGTTGTATTGGCCCAACCTTTTACTTACACACAGTACCAACAGTGTGTGACCTACAATGTGTCACACATTGCAAATTCAATTTATGTGTCTCTTAAAATATTGACTCATCTCAAACAAACGAAAAGATCATAGGAATATTCCTTAATCACAAAACATAAGTTGATCACAAACTAAATTATTTGTAAATAATGGTCGGCCCATATTTGGTGAGACTTAATAAATGAGAAAGCTTTCTCTTTTCTGTTCCGAGAGCTGAAATTGGTTGGAAATGCTTGCCATAAAATGATTTTGATTATCGACAGTGTGCAGTTTGTATGAAATACGCGACAATAGAAAATGCTTTCACATAGTACTTTTAGGTGAGTTTTCAAATTAGCTTGCTATTCAACCCATTAAAATGAACAACTGTTTTCGATGCACAATTATGGCTTAGACTTAGAAATATTAGAATTCAGTTACAAGTTGAGCGATCACATAAAGGTTTAATTTTTTTGAGGTTTTATTATTTCTTTTTGGTATAAATTGGGGCAATCCAGTCCAGTGTAAAGATCAATGTCATGTGTCATGGGTATATACAATATGTCTACAGTCCTGCACTGTAAAAATCTGTTAGTTCGTGTAAATCTGATATTATATTGGGAAAACTGCAGGTTTGATGTTCTTGTGAACGGTGGAGGATCAGTGACGCTTCAGTTCCAGCGAAATCCGTTCCGAGGTTTAACGAGAACGGTGTTTGTTCCATGGAATGAGATTGTTGTATTGGACCCACCTGTGGTGATGTATGTAGAGCCGGGAGCAAGATCACACCACAGAGATCTCAGTCCAGAAGACAGTCGACAAATAAGTCAACCTCCTTGTCTTGAACATAACCGTGAACTGCTCCAACCCATTGTCATGTCGTCCTGGTTGCCAGGAATGGTTGGAGCCAACCCGGAGAAAACTCTCGTTTTTGGGGAAACTCAGGTGATTTGCAATTTCATTTATTCCTCAAAACTGGTTAAAACTGTCGTCAAGCAAGAAAATTATATTTCATTGAAAATATTAGTTACACAAATGTATGTGCTTTTGTTCATATTATGTTAATGGCAAAATGGTTTATACATATAATCTTTTGCTCTTATACACCATTTTAATTATTAGCATTAATATTTCCCGTAAATAGTCGTTAAAATGTTTTTTTCATAGTCAGGTAACTAATTAATTACTTGTTGTTTACACAACAGTTGGTGTATACCTATGTATTTATGTATTTATAGCGTAGCAAAAAAGATAATTTCTAACTGTGTCGTGTTTTCTATGTCATGCATTATTTAGAGACCTACTTTCTGTGAACACAATTGTTGAGCAAGTTTCTATGTAGATTGTTATTTGGAGAATGGGAGAATCTGTGTTGTTATAAAATATTGCAGAGGAATTCATAAATTACCAGTTGCGCTATTATATTAATAAGAGAAAGCTGAGTGCTGTCTTATTACAGGTACAATAGTGGAGTGACTAAAGACTGCAAAGAACACGATGCTTGCTAAAATTTACACAACAAATTATAATGAAGAAAATAAAACTTTGTCACTGCAACTGTAGCTAATAATCTTTCTAGGCATCTCTCCTCCAGCATAATACACCTACACTACATAATGTATTCAGCTATAGGCATACTACTCCAAACTTACATGTTACACAACTCGTACGAACGGAGTAAGTAAACTCATCGCTATGAATAATTTTGTACATAGGTAATGCACATACAAATGTATTGTGTATACTTGTATGTATATATACATATACATGTATAAAATAAAATATGTTAAGGAATTGAAACAATAGTGAAGGAGTATATAGGTCGAGAGTTTTCCTTTTCTTCCAAGTTAGGGACTGGAGAAAGTGGTACATGGAGAAAAGGAACAATTCGTAATATTTGTTGCCTACATCCGATGACATTACGTTGTGCAATGCTACATTTTCATTAGGGATACGAGATGGAAGGAAAGAGAAGAGTTTATTCTCCTTGCAGTTTTCTTGCAAGACTTTGGTCGACGACCAGATCTTCTTCATCTGTTCTCTCAGTCGTCCTTTCCCTATTTAGACATGCTACAGTTAATCTTTCCATATAAACCTGTAAAAGTTTAAAACTCGGCTAACTAAATTCAGCCACCAAAAACATTCATTTCAAAACATCTCTCTCTCTCTAACTCTCACTCTTTGTCTGTATTACATAACATTACGTACTAGGTATAGGTATCTAGGTGGGTAGGTACTTAATAAATATAAATGCATTTACACGGGTGGTGCAGGCTTGTAGCTGTACTCACCAAATTTATGTATATCTATATTATACACTCACCTATACAGCGTTAGCCGCGGTGTGAAAATAATGTGACGAGAAAAAGTATACGGCACGCAAACTTTAAGAACAACTGCAGAACAGGACAAATAATAACAAAACTCAAACAGACTAACAGTTTGTCAGCTCGTGAGGAGAAACATTCAAAACTCTTTCGTTTGTAGTCATTGTAGTTCAAATGCTCCTTTTACTTAAAAACTTACTTCTTACACATAACATTGAACTACAAAAAAATGAACTACCTACTGCATGTAATACTTATAATATATTATGCTAATGATAAAAGTATTGAAATGAAATCATTGACTGTTGTGCATACTGTATACTAATATATTAATATTCACTATTAAAATCTGTAGAAAATATAATTTGTCACACAAATAAATTATAAATATCATAAGTATCTGCTGCAACTGAGATGCTTTAATCCATAGGAATTAATTTGCAAAAGTTAAACTAGTCTGTATAAAACTATTAATTTCTTTTCTAAAATGTGTGGTACATAAATGATTAACCTAATTAATTTCATTTATCTAAAAAAATATATTATAGAAATGATAAAAACTTCATTAGGGTACTTTTTTCATATAATATGCAGCAGATGATATTGAGTGAGGTGAATACAAGTGAATTTATTCTCAGTTGTGTTGTGAACCTTTTCTGTTTGGCTGCGAACAAATTGTTTGTAATGTCCTGTACACTGAACATATAGTAATACATGGCTGCATAAGTAGTACATGTAGTAAGTACATAGAAGTAGCATTCGACGATGAATGTAGTGTTGTAAATAGTTTGTAAGTGTATTTTATATATTATATATATTTAGCTACACACCTACAGGTATAGGGAATAGAGAAAGGACTCATATCATAACTATCTCGGTGGAGACACTACACACTACTACTACTAGTGTACTGCTAACTAAAGTAATGCAACTTTAGCCGACGAAACGTAAAGTAGTAAAGATATTCTCATGAAAATAACTTTTGGACGAAGTTTAACCATTTTCAGGAGCTTAGTCAGTGTTGGTGATGGCGGTGGAAATAACAAGTTGTGTAGTTGTAGATGTAGTCGTAGGAGAGTAGACACATTTTCCAGCAACTCCATACCTACACCCACTATATATATTCCCACACACCTACCTACTACTAAATGTAGTGTTCTAGTGGAACAAGTACTCGCCAGTGCTAGTAGTTTTGAATTGTGTCTTTTGCAGTGCTGGTGGTGGTGGTAGTAAAACATGTTCTACTATGAGTTCCTGTCTTTCCTTACCTACAGCGTGCAGCATGTCATTATTCATTATCCGTCATCTGCCCTCAATCTTTATTCATAACCTGCCGATTTCGCCTCTCATAATATTCATCGAAATACTTTTATCGGCTTTACAAACAAAACTTTCTGCTTGTATTAGTCCTATACTCCTCCTATACTCCTACTAACACCTTTCTCCTCTTGTCGGGTGTTTCTTGTCTTAGTAGCTAGTGCATGTAATCCTAGCACACTACTCCATGCCATCATACAACGTATTTCTACTAACATGCTGCACTATATAATATTGCAAGCAGTTAGGTATAGTTGTAAACGTGTGTAGCTGTATGTAGAGTGTAGGGCAATGTTCTGCTAGAGCTGGGAAAGTTTTTCTTTGTCTTTACTCTACTGTCAGAGACTGAAGTTGAGAGAATTATTGCTATTACTCAGGAGAATGTAAACAACAATCTTTCACTACTCGTACATAATAATATTATATGAACATAATATTTTATAATGTCATAGGCAGCACGTCGGCTGTCTCCCATCCCTTTTTAAACTTTAAAACTAAGAACTTGTCTCTCAATCTCTTAAATCAGCGTCACTCAGTTTTCTCCTGTCCTTAGCACAACTTTTCTCAAGTTCATTTTCGAAGAAACATCCCAGAATGTAGCAATCAAAGTGTTTCAACCATAAATCTTGCGGGAGATATTTAGAGCGCTCATAAAAGTATTATTATAATGTAGAACAGGGGACGAGAATTTTATTACATGGACTAGAGACTATATGTGTAGGTAGTATAGGTGTATTAGCTAATGTTGGAGTGTTGGATGTTGGAAGGAAGGGTGAAAATATGTTTTTTAATTATTTTCTGCAGATTCTTCAAGAAAGCATTGTGATTCCTGGTTCGGATGTGTACCTGCTGTACCACAGCAGTCAGTCTCCCGGGTACTTGGCGACGATCCTAATGCAATTGACTGGAGCGACGATTCCCCAAGGTTTGGCTCTTGTCCATCTCAAGATCACCATCGAAGGGGAATTGTACGAAAAGACATTCGAAGCTGATCCAAACATCACGTACACATTCGGTTGGAAAAAGCGGAACGTCTACCAACAGAAAGTGTACGGATTGGCATCCGCCCGTGTCGCCATCGGCTACGAGTACAGCACATGTGTCAAACCCATTTGGACGATGCGGACTGTGACTCTGAAGGGATTCGATGTAGACATTGCGGATGTTGGCGGATGGAATTTAGACATTCATCACCATTACAACTTCCACGAGGGCATTCTACAAAAAGGGGACGGCTCCGAGGTCCATTTAAAAGAACTGCCGAGACTCGTGACGACGGTCATGGGCAAAAAGGGACAACAACGCTCCTTGCTCTGCGAACCTTGCGAAGAACTTCTCCTGTCGCCGATTACATTGACGACGGGCCCAGACGGGAGTCTCTATGTGGGAGATTTCAACTTGATCCGTCGCATCACTCCTAATAACCGAATTTACACGATTCTACAACTCAGGTAAATCTCTCGATGCACTTTTCCTTCCAACAGCCAAAATAAGCCTGTCCTATCCCGTGTCTCCCAAATCGCCTTTCCTTTTCCTCCACTTTATCGCTCTTAGCTCTTTCCCTCTCGTCCCTTCCCAGCTCCGCCAAATACCCCATCCTCCACATTTACGCATTTACGACCCGCTTATCGCATTCCCTGTGGCTACACCAAATGAGATTGTCCAGGGATTTCGTGTCCACTTGCTAATCTTTAAATTTTTGAGAAAGCGGCTTTACTTTCCTCGTCTTTGATGCTAGCTACCTTGTGGCACTATTAGTGCACATACCCTACTACCACACATCTCCCTCATACACATAGACAGTCATATATGCACAACTCCTATGTTCTTATACAGTGCTTGTCCCTATACATTATTTCCTATATTTACATTTGTATACAGACTTGACTTTTTCCCCAGGCTGATATTCCCTCCAGCAACAGTTTTTGTTTCCCTTTTCCTTTCTACCTACATATAAATACTGTTGTCTACTCGTAGAACGTTTCTTTCAACAACTCACGGTTCTATCTAATAAGAATAAATGTTAACCTTTTCTCCTCCATAGATCTATGTGGTTTGCCTACTGCATTTCCCTAAAAGGATTTTCTCGTTATTTGTATGTATGTACACGTTGTGCGAGTGTTTTGTGTGTGTATGCTATTTACATTTGTGTGTTTGTATTTTGCGCAGTGCGACCAAAGTCTCTCATCAGTACTACATGACAATATCCCCGGCCGACGGACATCTGTACATATCTGACCCAGAAAAATACCAGGTGAGCTCATTAAGTGTATTGCTCTCAAGGGAAGAATGAAACTGAAAGACATTGTTCTACATAGAATTATATTCAGCCACGTCCAAATGACTCTGGTGTATAGCACCATTACTATGTATTATACACATAACGCTATAGCTGTGTGTGTATGGTGTGTAGTGCAGTCTATGAAAATAAGTGGTATGTTCAGAAGTGGCAATGAGAAATAAGTAGTTAAATGACTACAAATAAATGCTGTAACTATTTGGAGATAGGAATTGTGTGCTTATAGAACAAGGTGATGAAGGGAAAGAAATATTATGGGCAGGTTGGCGTATTGGGGAGAAGAAAGGTATAGAGTGGCTATTATTGACATTGGTTTTGGTTTGAATGGACTTGGCAGGTTTTGAGGGTGACTTCAATGGATGAAATCGAAGATCCTCGTGTGAATTGGTCACCGGTCGTTGGCTCAGGTTTAAAATGTGTACCAGGCGATCCAGAAAATTGTGGGGATGGATTTCCAGCCAAACTGGCAAAGCTGAGTCACCCGAAGGGACTGGCTGTAACCAGCGGCGGAGCCATTTACATTGCTGACGGTCCGAATATTCGTTTTGTGGACGGACAAGGAATAATTCATACTGTGGTTGGAAATCACAATCACCGAGCAGCCCGATTGAGTGCGGTGAAAACAACGGATTTTGAGTCGTGTCGAGTTTTGCGGGAGGACGTGGCTAAAGTTCAACTGCATTGGCCGAGTAATTTAGCTCTGAATTTGGTGGAGACGAAGTTGCTGTTTATTGACGAAGGGATTTTATTTCAAATTACGGAAGACAATCAAGTGGAGCGCGTTTTGAAGTGTGACAGCGGGGAAAAAGTCGTTCGTCCCATTTTGGACTTGGCATTCAGCCCAAAAGGCCAACTGTACTTTATCACCGAAGACTCGAATCTGTTTACTGTGAAGCGTGAAGGAGAGTCTCAGCTCGTCATTACAGACAAAGTGTCTCCGTACGGACAGAATTCAACGGGAGAAAAGCATGGAAATAATTTAGACGCGGGCTTCGTTTCTGCCGTGACCATTGGGGCGGATGGCACAATTTATGTAGCGGATCAGGCTAATTTGGAACTGAAACAAGTGTCACATTTCATCCCTCTGCAGAACATCAACGGAGACTACGAAGTCATTTTCCCTGCTACTGGAGAGATCTATGTCTTCAATCGCTACGGCCAACACATCATGACCAAGGATCTCAAATCGGGCAAGACTCTCTACACATTCCTCTACTCCAAGAACACCAGCTACGGAAAATTATCCAAAATCAGCGACAGTGCTGAAAATAAAATCCTTTTCCTCAGAGATTATTCGTCGCTCGTGTCAACCATTGAAAACACTCAAGGAAAAAAGTGTAGTCTCAAAATCAACCATTTGGGTCGTCTCGTTCACTTCCAAGAAATGGAAAATTCGGAGATTCGTTTGGAATATTCAGACGATGGTCTTCTGTTGGCAAAAACGACGGCGACGGGGCTCAGTGCTCTTTATTCGTACAACCATTTCGGACGGGTGCGCCGTGTTATTGGAGAGACAGGTATTATCACAAACTTTGAATACGAGCTGGCTGGACCAGCAATTCAAGTTCGAGTGTCAGACTCATCATCCCAAGTCCACATGGGTGGCACAACGCGCTTCACGATTCTTCGCAGTGATGACTCTGACTCGGTTACAGTGAGTAGAGTCTCCGCAGACAATGTTGTTCTTAAAGAAAGAACCCTTGTCACGGACATCCATAATTTGAGCTACAGTCTGCGAACCGACAGTGGAGCTAAAATTGTTGGTGTCTCTTGGGGTATCTACCCCTTGTTGAAAGACGGAGTGCCGCCGATGCCCGTAGAAGGAAATCTAATGCGAGGACCGTCCTTGCAGTATATGGCTGACACTGACGCGGTAGACGCTCGGGAAAATAAACACGAGTGGAAATACGGACTGCTTGGAGATATGATGCGACCGGAGAGGATTCTCGATAGGCAAATCTGGGTGAATGACAGTCGTATCTTGACTTTAGAATTTGATCAGTCTCTGTCTCGAGAAGTGATTTACAACAGAGACCGAGAATCAATTTTTTCAATACAGTATGACAATACTGGCCTTCCACTCTACTTCATTCCCGACTCCACCAGAAGTGAATATCGATTCCCCATGAACATTACCTATGACAGATTCAACCGAATTGAGAATTGGAAATGGGGAGACAAACGAGGACTCCAAGTCACCTACGGCCGCAATGGATTTGCCACAGAATTAAAAAATGCTGAAGGAGTTCTCGTACGTACAATTAATTACAACGAGTATGGACAACCTTCAAAGATCTCACTGCAGTCAGGAAGATCCTACTCTTTCGTATACGACATTCACGGTGGACTTAAAAGCGTTGAAACACCGGAAGCTACTCGTCATGCCTTTACATTCCAATATTCCATTGGATTCACCAAATTAGTTTATCAACCACCTGGCTATACATCCGCCAAAAATTCTTTCGTCAAATATTTCAACTGCTACGGACTTGTGGAGAGTGTTTGGCTGCCTCTAGAAACAGGTAGGATTTACTACGACTACGACTTCCTAAAGAGACCCAGTCACATGCTGTACAGCGAAGGAAAAATCAGTTACAAATACAAACCAAAAGTCGTCACGATTTCAATGTTGGAAGGAAAATACGAATCCACAGCACATCTTTGGCTTAATGGTCTCACAAAAGTCGTGCAAGAAAAACAAGACTATGGTTCTAAATCCGGTCTCGCAGCTGCAAAATTTGTCTACGACTATGACTCTAATTTCCGTCCCACCATCATGAAAACCCGAATTGGCGGAAATGTCCTTCCCGATTTCGTACTTGGATACAATGCAAAAACAGGAAGTCTTGAACAACTTGGACCTTTTAGAATCGGACAAAATTCTCCCAACGAAACAACCATTTTTGATGGAATCGCAGTCTTTTCCAGAGTTCAGGATGGGTTTGCTCAACCCTTGTTTTACTCTTTGACTATTCAAGCCATGGAAGTTTTCCGGTTGGAATTCACATACTACCCTAATTCTCACCAACTGCATCAATTGCGTTTAAATACGAAAAATACTGGTTATGCTCCAATTAAGAATTTTACATATGACTCGGATGGACAACTAACTGCCGTGGACTCTGTAGAACCGTGGAGATTCGAATACGACCCGAATGGCAACCTGAAGAGTTTAACGTACCGTGGAAATGCTATCGCTCTGGAACACAACAAACAAGATCGAATTGTTAAGTTTGGGGATGGGTCCTACAGATATGATGCTGTGGGACGAGTTGTTCAAAATGCTAGGGAAGAATTTTTCACTTACAATACTTTAGGGCATTTGAAACGAGTGTGGAAAAGGGGTCGGTTTGACGTTGAGTATTTCTACGACCACGAGTCTCGATTGGTTGCTCGGAAAGACAACCACGGGAACACGACACAATTCTTTTATGGGGATGGGAGTCACCCTGATGTCGTCACTCACATTTACAGTCCCAGAGAGAACCGACTGATTCATTTGGTCTACGACGAAGCACAAAGACTGATTTTCTTCCAAGTGAACCGCAACCAAAAGTATTACGTCGCTAGTGATCATTGTGGAACTCCGATTCTCATTTTCAACCAATATGGCCAAGTTGTAAGAGAACTCTCCAGAAGTCCCTATGGTCATATTGTCTACGACTCAGAGCCATACTTTTACCTGCCCATTGATTACTGTGGAGGTGTCCTCGACAAGGTAAATAAATAAATTACTTTCTTTAACTTTTATATCATCCCATATCTAAGACCGCCACAGTGTGTTTGGCTATCTCTACTTCAGCACCATTTGCCCCTACACTACACAACACTATACAAACTTATTGATTTCCTTTCAATTCCTAAAGCGTCGTTAAATCTTCCGCTTTCTATTTGTATCCCGTAATATATTTGACATAATATCACCACAAATCATACATTGCATTTCCAATTCCCAGAACTTCGTTACCTACTTAGAACCATAATACGCTTACTGGGAATTTCGGAGCAATTTACTTAAAACCGTTCAACCATGATTAGTACCTATAACATAAATACGTAGAAAACTTGCTACTACTAGGAACGCTTTGCTACAACTCAAGTTTTACTATACTTATTGATTAATTGAATTCTTATACTAGCACATACTTTTGCAATTCAGTCATGCAAACTCCTTTTAATCATCGTTCACGCCTCCACTATAATTATCAAAACACTGAATTTCTCGTTTGCACAATTTTTTAAGAGCCGGATAAACACTCAAGCAAATTCAAGGAACTTTAAATGGAATGTTTATCCTCGTGATGCACATTCCCGTGAATGCGCATTATAATTATAATGTATTCGTTAACCCTCAACGACCAAATAATATTGCATGAAATGAATTATTTGTCATCTCCGTTATGAAATTACTTGAACATGGCATTTGTAGTTGTATAATAATGCATTAATTTGTCATTTTCTATTTTTAATTCTATATATATATTCTATTGAACTGTTCATTTAAGTACATGTAATACAAGGCTTGTTGTAAGTCCTGAAAGTAAAATTAATCTGAGCTGAAGCATGCGGTGCACTTTTGGTGAGAAAAACAAAAGTCTGTGACTTTTATTTAACTGGGCGAGTGTAGAGAGTGAATACCTAGAATGTCTGTTGCATGGCTGAATGAGACTGTAGGTTGGAGCAGTAAGGTTGAAGTATGTGTACATGAGCGAAGTAGGGAATTACACAGAGGGGAAAATTAGTGGGTTTAGCTGGTTTGCTTGGTGTGGTTTGAATGAAATGAGTGGAAGAAAGATTAGGATTACACGGTGACTGGGACTGGACTGGTTTCCCAGTTGGCCTTTTCATAGGAACTATCCAGAAGAACAGTCGTGGCAAGATAAAGATTGTATGTGTATGGGTGGTGTTCGCAGAACATTCACTATATCCTTTTGCTACAAAGAGTTTAGTGATTAGTTTGGAGCATTGCGTTGCAGTGGAAATAAAGCAGGATGCAAAGCATGGAGCGTGTAAAATATCTGTGTAGTTAGTTATAAGGTGTCTGTGGGCAATTAATTAATGGTGACATAACATCTCGTCTATTTTCTAGGTGACATCCTTGATTCACATGAAAGGGAAACGGGTGTACGACCCTTTAATAGGCCAATTTCTCACATCAGACTGGGAACATGTGTTGACTCGGCTGGAGACACCGGACACCATTCATTTGTACCGACTTAACGCCAATGATCCCATTAACCTTCCTGACGCCACACCTGCCTTCGGTGAGTTGCATCAAATTATTATATTATTATTCCTTATTTTCAACGTCTTAATGTGTCAATCTAGAATATTATACAGAGGTCAAATTAAATTAAATTATTAAAAAAATTCAAAACTATTTTTTTAGATCATCGGAGCTGGCTTCGTCACTTGGGTTATGACTTGGAGTCTTTGTCGCCTCAGTTGTTCCCTCAGGACGTGGGAGTAACTCGAGGGAGGACGGGAACGCGGGACGTGGTGATCTCTGGTTTAGAAAGTCGTGTATCTGAGAAGACATTTGAGTTGCCGATGTTGGCGACGATTCCGCAGAGCGTGGTGACGAAGTCTACGCTGGTGCCGAACCCCGCTGCCTTGATTTCCCAAATCGAGCCCCCGCTCGGGAAAAATATTCTTTTGAGTCGCACGCCCGACGGAAAAGCAATGATCTCGTGTCCATTTTGTACCTCAAACCGAATTTATCGGGATGTTTTCACTCAGATATTGAACGGGAGCGAATTTCTTCGCTACGTGTCTCACTCCCCCTCACAAGACGTTTTCCATTTCGCCAAGAAAGAGTTGTGGAAGGCGTCGGATGACTTGGCCGAGTTGAAACGACTCGGAGGCCAAGTGAATGTGACCGTCCATGATCAGTCGACAGAGAGTCAAGTGATACATTTGAAAATCCCAATGTCCGGCTCCATGATTTCAGTACGCTACGGGCTCACCGGCTCGCGAGAAGAGAGTCGTCTCATTCACCACGCCAAAAGCGTTGCAGGCAGAAAGGCGTGGGGAAATTTGAAGGAGCTCATTCGAACCGGCTTCCCCGTCCAAGACTTCAGTGCCAATGAGAAGGAAGACATTGCCAAAAACGGGCATTTGCCCACCCATCATCATGAATTCATACATGACCCCGAGGAGTACCCTATTTTTGCGGACGACCCTCTCAACGTTCTCATTGTGAAAAAGTCCAAAGTCCAAAGAGCTAGAAACTCTTCCCCGACGTAGTCAAGTGCAGCAACACCTTGTGAGACTTGTGCAAAAAGGGACGAGAGATCGAGCCAAAGCTTCTAATCAAACATAATGGTACTAACTACTTACTATTTACTACTAAATCAAATACCTACCTATAATACACTACAGATTTAACTACAGATTACAAAACTACGTTAAACTACTACGATACTTCCGACTTTCTGTGAAGAGTGCAATGTTTTCACACACACCACTCATGTATGGAACTAAAAACCCCGGGTCCCCTTACTCTGTGTCTCCCACAAGTAAAAGTGACTATTGTGAACTATAACATACTACTAACTACCTACTACTAAATATTACTGCTACTAATATAGAAATAATAATCATTTTAATTGTGTGTGTATTATCATACTCATGTGTGTTTCCCTGCCTTGGCCAAATATCCAGTTACATTTTATATTGTACATATAACACAAAAAAGATGATATGCCTAAAAATATAAATATGATTATATTATATAAATACATATATTGTAATCAACTATGGATGTATAGTACTAATTGCAAGGTTAGTAACACACGGATTAGTGTCTAATGGCTTAATAGACATAGCTGAAAATATTTGTTGCTTAGGTATATCAGTAACTGGCTATTATTCTTAATTATCGATAATTGAAGAGAATTCTATCCTTAATAAGTATTAAAGGAATCGCAGTTGTTTATGAATGCATGAGTCACTCCCTTCGTGGGATTTACATATTTGTGCTATGACAATGAACAACAAAATATATATAACTTGTAAATCACAGAATATGTGACTGTGAAAAACAATTACAATTCAGTGCGGTTGCAAATATTATAGCAAATCGTTTATATGGTTCTTTACAATTGAAGAGAGTCAGAAGGAAACTAGTCCCTATGAAATGGCTATAGAATGGCTGAACTCAATAGCACTCTACTCACAAGTCACAATGTGCATCGTGCCGTATACAAGAAGTAATGCGTTCGGCCCAACATGACACATAGTTGCTACTCGAAAGTGGTAATGGAAAAGTTTACTTTGTGCGTATAGTTTGCCAAATTGCCAATTTAGTGTGAAATCGCAAAACATGCACAGTAATCTTGTCAAATGAAATTACATGATTGTAAATTATGAATGAACGTTTGCAGCCTGCCTATATATTCCATTATACACATATACTTTATTACTATGGATTATTCAATCTTGATAATATTCAGTAGAAATGTAATAAATACTATACATAGGCACTAATCTAACATACGAGGTAAAGGTGAACTGAACTTAGGAAAAAATTAGTGAGTGGACTTAGTTTACAAAAAAGTGTGTAATGTTAGAATTCAGAAATGTACACGGAAGTAAAAGTATTATTTGACATGTTGAATAACATTTACAGAATAATCTTAAGCGAATTTTATCCATTTAACTATAATAATTCATAATAGTCTAATAAATGAAATATATTGATAGTAATCTAAACTGTACAAGTGCTGTATGTCGTGTACTATAATAGATTTTATGTAGAATAGTGTGGCTACACAAACAGAACTAAATATATATTACTTATAAATATTTGCGTATACTATTATTGCAACCCTATGTAATACATGTATTATAAATCTTAATCTATTTATCATAATGAGTTATGGCTATAGATATATATAGGTAATTAATAGTACGTAACTTTGTTAAGTAGGTCGCTATCTAGTACTCCACTCTAGCTACTACATAATATAATAATATAGTAAATTGCCAAAGGTTTTCCACATAATATATACCCATCTTTATTAAATGCAGATGGGAGATGCGTATAAATATATACGGTCACTCAACACTCCAAATAAGTCCTTTTATGTGCAAACATTCGTTCTAAATTAAAAACGATACCAACATTGTCATAATCATTGCATTGAATTTTGAAAAATTTCTATCTCGTAATGGGAGAAAATTAAAATTGATATCCAAGGCTAAATTTATTTTCAAATTAAAACGAAAACATTTATTTAAATAAATTGATGCCTTAAAAATAAAAACTGCAATTTCTTTGTCAGTACAATCTTGAAAATAATTGTCTGCAATGGAGAAATGTATTTGGGTTGATGAGTGTACCCTTACGTTCGTGGCTATAGAATACTATGTACCTATTACAACGTGCAAGTCAAACTAAATGAGTTAAATTATACAAGTGTGTAGTCATAATTCAGTTTTTATCCGTTGTTTTTTATAATGTGCTAAGTAGAAAATAATGTTAGGTAATAACACTCATTGCAATGTACTAAAAAGCAGTACCTACTTATATCAAGTGGGTCTATCTGTATTATAGGTCTAGTAAATTATCAGGTAGCATAAAAATAAACTAATTTGGAATGCTATATATTTACGGAAACACGACATTATCATTCTCAATAAAATTAACCGCTTTATAATGCCATTAGGGTGGATGATTGTAAAAATAAATACTATGTGTATTAGTCAATATATATTATTAAGGAAATAGCTTTTAGAAAATGAATAGCGAAATAATTAATCCCAGAAATAAATGAATCTACTACACAGTGTAAAATTATGATTACAAATATATACAAATTGTTGAATTGTATAAGTACGAATGCGTATTATAATATTGCATAATATATGACATACATTATAAATTTCAACTTGTGTTTGCACACACACAAATAAATATTGATATGTGCACAAAACTAGTTTACTAGCAATTGCGTACAGTACGAGAAAATATTTCAATGCATTGAAAAAGAACTTGTGTGAAACGGACGATAAAAGTGAATGATTGAACAAGACATGAAATTATTAATAAAATGTTAACTAGACTACAAGATATTGGTAAGTGTATAAGATATGATGACAAAGAAAAAGGAGAGAAGTACAAGTTGAGTCAGTTATGTGTGTAAGTAATTTTACAAAAACTCTAAATTTTTTGCAAATAATATTTCTGCTGCTGCTACGAATAATATTTTCATTCAAGTGGCCAAAATTTTTTACAAACTGTCTGCCTGCAAAATTATTCCTTGTGTGTATTCCCATAAAATATATTAAATGTAATATTCCCTCCCCTTATAAAAAGAATCATTGCCTCTATAACAGCTCCCTAACCCTTTCCATCTTCACCCAAGAATTTTTTAAATATAATAATCAAAAATTTCAATAACGCTGCACAGAAAAGTAAGAAATGTATGAATTTTTATGAATTCCACGGAAATAATTACAGAAATCTAAACTAAGGCGTTTTATTATTTTACGGTGCGAGTACATATATATTGACTGCTTTTATGTACTGTTTTTTACATCAAGTCCTAGATTTTTTCCAAAGATAAAAATAAAACAGCTCTCAGCCTTAGTGATTGATTAGTATAAAACTAATACTTATAGGGCACTATTATATTATACTATGCATTATACACACTAATGTGAAAGCTACCCACTTTATTACAACACACTGCTCTAATTAATAATTGTAAAACACTCTTTTCACGTACGGAAATGTACACTCACATAAATGTAAACTTATTTGTCTATATAACTGAATTTCCATGAATATAAATAGCAAGCTCTGCTAAGAAAGCTCGCTTGGTTTTTTTACAAACACAAAAAATAGGTACTGATGAAGAACAGTTATTTATAAATTTTACAAGTAGTAAAAAAGAGGAAACACTTGGTGATAAGTATGCGTGTTCTTCTTTTTACAAGTAGTACAAGAACGCATAAAATGCAGATCACAGAAAAAATGAGAATGCTTCAATTTACTCTTCACATAACATTCATACTGATATATTCTTAAATGTATTTCGTATCAACGTATTAAATTAAATTTTCAATAGTTCTACGATAGATTATTACTTTATTGGCATTTTTGTGTTCATTTGTCAGAGATATTATTATTGGCAGAGTGTGAGAATTGAGAATGAATGAAAGACTCGGTCGCGATTCAATACTATGTAATAACATTAACATTACACTATTATAATAACAATAATAACTCATGACCAAAATTAAATGGTCTAGAAAATTCCCAAATACAACGTGAATAGCTATATGTGTGCTATATGTACACTTGGGTGTGTTATAGCTGTTAATAAATGCCTACTATTTGTGGCACGTTTTTGTAATGAAGCCGTTTTTTGTTAATTGTAAAGGTACTGACTGATAATTATTAATATTTTTGGTTTACTAATACTATACTACTATATATATACAGGTGTCGCGTTTACTGACATAACTAATTATCGATATTACTAATGTAACGTAAAAAACTTTACATTAAAACTAATTCTATTATGGAAATAATGCTTTCTACGTTATACACGTCACAGAGTGCCAAGTAAGAAAAATAATCGTTGAACTAGTATGACACAGCAGTGGCGATCTAAAAAAAACTATTAAAATAATTAATACACAGAGACGTGCAGAAGGCAGAGAGACAAAGAAATATTTACATGAAAAAACAAATAACCTAAAACCCGCTTACACACCAACTAACTAAAACTACACTACTACACAACAGAAGAGAAGATGAAGGGGAAGATGAAGCAATCAACAAATCGTAATAAATTATTGTATTGTAAAAATAATAGTCATAATAATATTTATTAGTGTTAGCCACCAATATAAACCAATGACACACCTTATATTATTATACATTGCTATTTAATTTATTGGATATTCTAGGGTAATTAAGTCGTTATAAAATACATTGGTTCTATGTACAAATTGTATAGTAATTTAGAGTAATTGGTGTAGGAAGTTTAATTAGGAGTAGAGTAGACTTGACTGTAGTGTTGGGTGTAGATAATATAAGAGCGGAACTTAAAATTAATTAGTGAGTGTGTATAAAACAAGCGTTTAAGTGTATTCAGACCGTTACCAACAACTAATTACCGTTTGATTTTGTGTACGAGTGAAAGCTGTAAATGAATGGAGGATATAAATTATGAGATAAATAGAACGCATGCAAATGTACCTCTACAAATATTATGTGACTGTGGCAGCGCTATGTGTCTGTTGTAAAATTATTAATTATATTAACAATATCATGCCGTTGTTATTATTGACATGTACGAAAAAATATTATGTCGTATGTAACAGTACTGTCTGCTATTATTATTATTCATCAAAAATTCGTATTGGGATAATTGTATCTATATAATATAGTCTATAATTGTATTGTAAGTACATAACTATATTATCTGTATCATATATGAATATAATATTGTAGAAATAAAAAAGCGCTTAGCGTGCCGTATGTAGTAAATATTATCACTATATTATGATTACATGTATTCATGTGTATTATGTGGAAGGATATACTTTATTGTTGCACAACAATAAGATCAACCTAAAAAAATTATCTGTACTAACCACTATCCATCTTATTGTGAGTAATTGAATAAATTATGAATAAAAACGATCAAAATGTGACGAGGAGTTAAAATGAAATTCAAAACCAAAACAAAATGGTCAATGTAACAACTAACAATTCATTACTGCATGTTCCAAATATCATGAACGAAACAACGTTGAAATTAGGCGTCAACTCCACACTCCACGGTAGTCATCATAAAGGAGAAGACAATTGTTGTACATAAATATTTTTCGATAATTGTTCGCAGCATGAGTATAAGCACCCTTACAAATGCATTTTTTTTTTGTTTTTGATTACAAAACCCATAATATTCGCATGTTTAGGCGTGGAAGGATCACAATGCCCCGAAACATCATTTTTGCTGTAACTGTATACCTAGGTAATGGTATAACTAGGTATAACCGTACTACATGAATCAACATTGACGGGCTAAAATGACAGAACTGATGGAATTCATGCGTCATGGAGATAATGATGAGTGTTTCCAGAATTTGAATGAGATTTGAATGAGTATGCTAAAAAATATAAGGATATTTTGATATTATTATGTTTCAAAATTTAAAAGCCATGCGAAAGTGCGGAACACTGATTTGTATTTTAAAAAAATTGAAATAATAAAAATCATGCAATTTTTAGATTAAATATACATAGGATTTGGTGTTTTCGTGAGTTTTAGGCATGACTGAAAGATGTTTGCAATATTTTTGCATTTTTCCTCATGAGAATTTTAAGGATGTGGTTTTTGAGTAAAATACTTATGATTTGAGTACAACTGGCATCCTGGAGATGATCGTTACATAATAATTGTGACAAATAAACATATACACAAATGTTTTACAAGGCATAAGACTTTATTTACTCTATTGCGATTCGGATTTTTGTTACACTTAACTCCATTTTTACATTTAATCAATGAAATACTCATAAATATTTAATACATTTTGGTTCGTTCTCGTTTCATTCTTAACATTTGACTTTAATAGGTAATTAATACTTATAACGACGTACACATGTACAAGTTCCGACAAATACGCTCTGACCAATCCCAATTCTTAGTTATAGGAAACATAATATTATAAGTATTTAATGTAAAAATGACACAGATTATGCTTATTTGGTAAACAGAAGATGTAACAAAGTTTGACTCGCTGTACGAGTTAGCAATCTCAATGTTTAATTAAAATTAACTACCTACTGTCATTGATATAATATAAGTAATATCAATTAGTAGACATCCAGCCAACGAAATTCTCTACCAGCTATTTTTACAGAGTTTCATTCAGAATAAATTACACACAAAGTTTTTCTTAGGTACACCTCGTTTATATCGTCCACCCCGACATTTTCTTACATAAAATGAAATGGGTTATACACCTAACCAGTAAAACACACATTACAATAAAAAAAATGATAACCATTGTAACCATAATGTAATTAGCACAAAGTCTGACGAAATGAGTTGCACGCATACACTCGTCTTCATTCATGTGTCATAGCTTTATTATTATAATTAGTTATAAAAACACCCTACTCAATTGTTAATCTTAAAATTACGGAGTCAGCAATTGAGAATACAGCGTATTTTATTATTTTGTATCAGATCGCGTGTAATATACATGTAACACGTTACAGGGTTACATGTATCTACTCAGGCAGGATAAAATTGGATATTTACACAATGTAGTTTTTCATCAGGATGACCAATTCATTCTGAGTTAGTGAGCACACCGTAAAGAGAAAAGTCAGATTTCTGAGACAAATCACATCCTAAAGAGTGAGGCTGATTTTCGATGAAGTATTAAAATGTTATAATATTTATTTGTATTATGTAGAAGAAGCTCTCAGTGGTACAGTAGGTTATTTTCATGTCGGTTTATTTATTTATTCTTCTGAAAATTATTGTAAATTACTTTAGTAAAAAATTGGTGTGACACGAATGATGAAATTATTGGGCAATGTGACAGAGATTATTATATAAAGTAATTTCTAAAGCTACTTCCTTTTTCTGCTACAAGATTTGGAGCCAATATAAAATATTACAATGACGTGTCTTGTACTGTCTTCTCGGTATAGGCACATGAAAAATTGTATGCTTTTCAACAAGAATAAGAACAAGAAAAACTTTTTCATGAATGACATTGTTACAGAGCTCGTAAAATAAACTGTTAATCAGTAATTGGCATTGGCACAAAGAACGTCCGGCAGGACAGCCTCAATCAATCAATTGCTTTTGTAGCAGTAATAATTACCGTCTGACGTGGAAATGATCAAATGGAAGTGGAACATGTCAACCCAGAATTAATATTATTCTCTCACATTGTCAGTGATTATACAAAACAGTCGAAAAGTATCAAAGGATACAATTAATAGGAAATGAAAATTCTGTTGCGTATCTGTCTCTTAGGCTACACATAAAAAGATCCATGTTTTAAAAGACTCTCAACTTATCCACCTCAATAAACCCAGTTCAATGTTTTATCACACAGTTATATTTGTAAATCCGTTATTAAAAGCCTAAGCTAATTTTAAAATCTAACTTGAGTTTAACCGATGAGTGCGGCTACAACTATTTAATTTTATATGGTTTTTAACCATAAACCTGCAGTGCCTAGTCGTTGGCGGATCTTGCAACTTTCACGTAATTTTCTTGCTGATTGTGTCAGTACTGGTGCCGTTCCAGTTCAACAATATATAAAAACGTCTTAACTACTACGTCGGAGCAATAAAGAATTCACTGATGAGAGTCAGTACAGTACTATCATCAATACCCCACTCACAATACAATAATAGTCGTTTATAATAATAGTAGTCTTACAGTGTAACATATCAATTCACGTATGATGTGACTGTGAGACCACATAAATATTGATACATCCCCTCCTACCATTGCGACACACCATTCAACAACAATATTTGTATAAAACTAGATATAATAATATTATTCGATTTTTAGCATTCCTTACTGTTTCCGCTGTAAGTACAGGCACTTGGGTGGTTAACTCACAATAATTATTACTATTGGTTATTTTTATCGTGGACATTATTTTATCCAGGCATTAATTAATTAAATCAGCTTGAGCTTTGATTTTCACCAATAGGTAGTAGGTAAAATTGTAATTGGAGAGTATACACTGTTTTATAGAATAATGGCAATTTTTAGCCGCTACAATGAATCCAGTCCGAATAAATTTATTAGATTGTGTGTATACAAAATAGTAATCGTGCTACTTTTAAAATTTATATAAGTTAATTTGTTAGAAAAGGCAGCCGATTTCACATCAGTAGACAGTTACTTGCAAAGGCTTGCTATACTATTGAGTTAATTTTGATTGATTACACTATTCAGAGGAACATTTCCAATATCTCGTTTACGACCGCTCTTAGTAACATCCTTCTCGCCAGTCTCCCACGGCCTCCTTGGCAGAATTTCCTGCAGAGTTCATCACTCGAGTCCTGCAAATAAAAAATATGCCGTTGTGATTTCATATAACGATTACAATAACAGCCGATTGTATTTTCATTTAATTGTTTCATACCGACTTCTCATAGCACCAGGTGCAGGAATACGCGATTGAATTCGTGCGCTTTGTGGTTTATTCTGAGGATACGACGGTACACTTTGCGTCGACATGGTTGGCAACAAGGATCTGCCAGATGTAGGGATTTTTCCTTCTCGACTAGGAATGGAACTATATCGAGGAGTAGGAAGACCACTGCGAATGTTGTTATTCGGGATGCGACTTCCGTTGTTAATAGACGGTCCACTTGTAGACTGAAAGGTCGTAATAAATAATTATGACAACTTCATATTATTTATAAAACTGTAGGATAATGAATAAATTGAGGCAGCAAACAAAAATGACATACATAAGGCAGAGGAGCCGCACGTTGGTAACTTACTCCAGTCCTTTTCTCATTTTGAAAATGTATGCGAGCAGTATTGGGATTAGGTATAGTTTGTTGAATGCGTTGCTCGACGGATGATCGTGGGACAAAGTGAGATAGCTTTGAATCGCTGATGTGATGGGACTTGTGCCTCAGGGAGTTCATTGGCGGAGCTAACTGTAATGTTGGGCCTCTTAGTCCATTAATTCCTTTGATAACAGCAAGATTCGGCATACTACGGCGGACAGCGTCAGCTAAAGATAACACAACCATTGTAAAAAATTCCAGCTAAAAATATCCCACCAGAAGTTACATAAAACTGTTGACATTGCATTAAGCAAAAGAAAGATTAGAAAAAGTTAAGTACAACTTTTGCTCCATAAAATACTATGCAGACAAAATAAATGCTAGCTAACCAGATTGAATATCTTCATAAGACTGAGCATCCATCGGGCTAGACAATCCAGATGATTCCGCAGAGTCAGGGTTTGACTGGACGACACAGTAAGTATCAGTTGACGAAGTTCGCCCTGGAGGACGTGGTCTTTCGTCGATGTTTGGCAACTCCAATATTGCTAAAGCACATAGGGTATTTTTTAATTCACTGATAATCAATAAATCAATCAATACATAATCAAAGAACGTAAAAGTGCAATGCTTTCAACATGAACTTACTTTGAGTATCCTTTCGAGATAGAGTCTTGGGAGTAGAAGTCACGCGCAGAGCTGAAAATTCAATACGTCAATGCTTTTTACAACACAACTAGCATTTAAAATTCAACTAGTGTTTATACTTTGTCGTCAACTATGATTGATAAACATTAAACACTGTTTAAATAAATGTAAAAATATCTCCTAGTTTACATGCTTTAGTATGCTGCCAAATAAAACAGATATAGCAGTTCACAAAAAATCAGAATATGTAACGGTTTTATGTTACGTAAAAGATCCTTACATTGCTCTTGAAGTCTAGCCATGTTGTGTAACTCTTCCATGCTAATGTTGTGAAGGCTGTTATTGCTATCTGATGGACTAGAGAGAAAGGGCTCCTCTCTGGAGCATGTGAATGTGGAACTCAATTGTGGACCTTGTCCTGATGGTTCGACAGCCTGACCGTTATTATTGACTTGGCCATCGCTATCTCTACGTATTATGTAGGATAGGTTCCTTGTAACCTTTCTTGTATTAGAGCGATCCTTGGGCGACAAGTTAATGGTGGTGTTAATGGGAGTGGAGGTACCATTGCAATCTTCATTAACATTGAACGTATCGTTAGGTCCGAATTCTGGGCGACTTGTGTTACTCAAAGCCTTTATCACCGTTTCTTCCTTTAAACTGTTGGATCCTTCAAAATCTTCACAAACGGACAAAGATTTTCGATTCTTTTTCGGTCTAGTGTATGTTCGAGTGTCGATTTGCTTTCCGGACGGAGCTATAGTTAAAATACAATACATTACGATTTAGCTGCTTTTGTCATCTAAAATTAAAATGAATGGCAATTCTTACATAAATAATGGTGAGGACGAAGTGCTGTTGGTTCTTCAATCGTAACATCAGTAGATGGAAAACTGAAGGTCGAATCTCGGACCGGCGAATAATTGATTGCAACATTATCTCGTATAGGCGAATAATTTAATGCTGAAGTATCTCGTAACTCGTCCCGTATTGGTGAATAATTCAGTGCAGAAATGTCCTTGGCTGGGGATGAGGTAAATATATTATAGTTATCTCTCACAGGCGATAATCTAACCGCTGGTTTTTCAACTGTTCGAGGTACATTAGGATTGGATCCATAATTTTTCAAAGGTGACTTCTGATATGTACCCTTTACGGCACTGGGTCGAGCAAATGTGAGATAATTTTCATCCTGTTGTTTTGCTAAATATAAATCAGAGTCGTCACGCTTTTTTCTCTCCAGCACATCTTTATCATCTGTAAATTAATAGTTTGTCATATTATATCACACTTCAAATTAGGCATTAAGGGTATTATATTACTTAATATCAAATTATGAAATAAATAAACAATTGATTACCCTTTATGTACTGTTTGACGCGATTTAATAGATTAAGCCGAACATTCATTAATCCCGTATCGAGATACATAGGTTCACTTGATGTCAATGGTTCAGAAACACTAATTTTAGCGTCCATATTGTTGGACAACGGCGTTAACCTGTGTAAACAAAAGCACTAGAATTAAATATTACAAGACATTGATATTTTTGACATCGCTTTTGAAAAAGTAAATTGATTTGATAACGAACCACATTTCTTCATCTACGAGGTTTGTTTCCGAAGTATCAATCAGTGATAGATCGTCCATAAAATCATCAGGAAGTTCAGCCAATTTAGCGTCACTTGGGCCTTCTCTGATCATGGTAGCTTTTACACGTTCAAGTTCTTGAATCATTCTTTGGACAGCATCGACACTTTGGAAAGTTGGCAATGCGAGTCCTGCAGCATCAACATCTTGATCTGATACCCCGTTCATTTTTGAGCCCGCACCTTTCCTGTAATAAATACTTTACTATTTTAAAAACATCAAAAAATGAGTGTATTACCATTTCTATTTACTTAGTAACGATTGAATGAAAATGAAGAATACAATAAATACTTCAACGCTTTTATTACTGCTAGTCATCTAAAACCTTAAACTGTGTGACTGTCTAAATAAACAAATAGGAATATCTCACTTTTTATTACGCTTTAGTGTGTTAATACAACAAATATAGTTACGAAACTGAAAGAAGAAAATAGAAATATAACGCATAATAATAACCAACAAAATTGAAACTATAAAAATAATTTAGAACGAAGATAAATCAGCAGCTGACAATCTCAACGAAAGCTTTTAATTTGTTTCTGACAAGTTTTAGGTTGCAGGTAAGGTATGTACCCATTATGTTGCAATCTTGCAATATTAGTCAAGTCCGTCAATAATGTAACAGTTGAAACAAGGAAAAAGAAACACCAATTATTTATACAGGACACTAGCAGGAAATGTTGGAAAGCAAGTAATAGATGATAGAAACCAACAGTCAGTAATCAATAACACATTATCTAGCAGTTTATTAATACTTTCAATACCTAAAGCAATAATTTTCAAACAAAAACTAATTGTAAAATAGAAAACGTGAACATACAACCATTCAAACAAAGTAAACAAAAGAAGCCAACAGATGTACATGATATTATACCTAATCCAATGTTCAAATGAAGTTAAAAGTTTGATTTAAAAACACACAAACAACAAAACAACTGACAACAACAAATTATTCGAAACAGTACACAACAAACAACAAAAAATATGCCTAATAATAATGCATACCTCTCACAATAAGAAACAGCTGAAGACAGAAGAAACCAAATTAGGCATTAACAGCAATACATGCGTTAAATTAACAATGGACAATTAAAGTTAAACGAGAAACTAAGGATAGTTATTACAGTGTATACAGTGTATAATGTATAAGTATGGTTGACTTGACAGGCGAAAAAACTCTGAACTCACCTACTTGGTGCTTGTTATTTGAGGCTGGTCAACAACCAATAGCAATGACAGACAATAGAGTTCAATTCCGTGTAACTTGGAAGTCGCAAATGACGACCAACCAATTTTAATCAATTATAGAATGTAGAATGTCATAATTTAAATGTCAAAATAAATGTTGTTGCTTGCTCTCACTAATAATAATATGACTAATGTCGAAGGTATGTTTAGCCAATTTACGTTCACGCCGAAGACTGGCCGAACAACAGTGTAAAGTGTAAGTAAACTGTGCGCCGTGTGTTCTAAAAAGACTTACAAATATTATTCACAATACGAATACGCAAAAAGAAGAATGTTGGTTGAGGTTTCGAGAGCAAGCTAGCGGAAGATAGCAGTCCGCAACAGACACTCACTCCACACTACACCACGGCAACCAATCTACAACATCGGCCAAGGGATCAAACACATATTACGCCCCCGCCTTTTAGGGGCTGCATACAACTGTCGTTGCATTCATGCGACTCATTGAAAACAATTAATCGATTAATAATTACATAAAATAAACAGCCAAGGCAATTTAATAGGAACTGAGGCTGTGTTTTTCTAGCGTTCATCAGTATTTTATCCCTTCCTACTTAAAATTAAATAACACATCATTGACTTAAAAATTCATGGAAACTTACACCTAATATGGACATTCTTTGTTTATGAAAATGAAACAAAGCTTTCTGGAAAAAAATCCATAGCAACAATATAATTTTAATTGTTTTTTAAATGTCTCTACATATTATAAAACTGTCATAATTTCCAAGCGTCTATTAATTTTTAGTCAAAGAAAATAACTTTATGCATATGTACATAATTGAACAATTCTCCCACCCACAACCTAGATTGCTCATCTAATTGTCATTTTAGACTTAGGTATCTAAGAAAAAGTAGAATGCATGGGATAATCTCACACAGGAAGAACAGAACCATGCAAAAAGTTCTTGGCGACTTTACATTGTTTACATGTATGCTGAATAGCTCAAAAACGTTTTGGGCACAATACTTGTACAATATTGGTATGAAGCAAGAAAGGGTTTAGAAATAAAACAATGTAGTTCATAATTATTGAAAGTTCCTTACAGTATCACTATTGCCATGTATAGTAAATAATAAGTAGATATATCAGTATCCTATAAGCCTATTTTCTTTGATATAATTTTTAAGCATTATGCTATTAAATTCCTTTGCAGTAATACATGTAACTACATCATGTACTAAGGCTAGGCATAATGCTGAATGTAGTTAATACTAACACTTTGTAGAAAAGTAATCTACAACCTGAAGTATGTGCCACATGCACATATGCCAGAAGATCTTTCTATAATAATTAACGTCAGAAAGCAACTAGCAAAGGCATGTTACTGATTATGTAATACGGCTTTAATAACCAATTCTTGTGAATGTTAATACTACTATTATCGTTTTTTAAGTGGCACATAGCTTTCCTAAACTATTATCTAATAAATCTTTAACTTGTTCTGCCCTTTTTAGTAAGATATTATGGATTTTTTGTCTACCGAATAAAAGGATCGTATTGAAATGTAATAAGGACTATATAAGGGACGAAAAATTACCCAATGAAGTTGCATTATAAAACGCCGCTTTTAAATTAACTATTCATCAATGTAATAGTGAGTAAATATTATATGTTGAAACTTATTACCTGCTGTTAGCTCACCTGTCAAATGTGATGATTATTTTGATTCCTAATGAAGTGCTTGTTTCAAAATTTTGAATTATTTATTTAGTTAGAGAGCGTGGGCTTTATAGGACTAGGTTAACAAAATAATTTAATTGTAATGATTAATCATTCAAAAGTAAAACATAATAATTACAGCTACTACAATTATAATTATCAACTTTCGTAGCATATTGCATGTTCAATCCGGTTAAAAATATTACATTATGTCTAATCTTATCTGCAGGCAGCAATTTTTTGCCATTTTGCACTTGACTTGGTTGTTATGTTATTTAGCTGAATGAAGTACAGTACAGTACAAGTCTCAAGTTTTTATCCTACTCTGTCTGTATTAATACCTCTACTACTCTACTCTACTAGCAATAGCATACATACTGGCACATCGCATCGTTTTGTTGCGTTGAAAATGATATCTAATGTAATTGAACCTTTACAATTTACATTTTGTTTAATATATTCATTTTCCAACAACAGATGGCATCCGAGAGGAAAAAATCATCTCGTTCTTCGTTACTATAATTTATTTCCTAAGGATTTTCGGGTCTCACTCTCGCAATTCTCGATTTTAACCAGTCTCACTTTCATCCCATAATGTCATATTGTTTGAATTTGATTGCTCCTTAAACATAACATAAGATTCCTTTTCATCTCACATAAAAACAAACTAGGTGACATGGATTTAATTTTCTAATGTTGTTTGGCTACTGTTTTGATCATATTATATTGTTGATGTTGTTGGAAAATGTTTCGCATATTCGAAAAAATGTCTTCTAACATTTTTTAATTGCCGATTAATTTCATGAACATTTAACTTGGAGAAAAAATACTACTATTAACAAGTTACGTATAATAAAATATTGCAATAATAAATATAGATAATTAGCAAATTATCAACTTTAAAAAATCGTCATAAAACGGGTTGTGTTTGAGTGTTTTACAAAATCATAAAACTTTAATGATTTTTATAATGCCAATTACCACTATAATGAAGAAGGATAACGATTTTTTAAAGTTGATAATTTGTTAATTATCTATATTTATTATTGTAATATTTTATTATACATTAATTATAGTTGTAATTGGCAGTGTGCATGAGTTCGAGAGTTTTACAAAAATCATAAAAGTTTTATGATTTTTGTAAAACTCTCGAACACATCACATATTGTATGTCATTTATAATTCTGACAGCTTAATCAGAAATAATCAAATATTTAGTTTTGATTAGCTATTTAATCAGTTTAGCCAGGTAAAATGTGTTTTTAATAAATAACAAAGCTGAGTGAGACAAAGTTAGAGTAGAATGAAGCAATAATAACATCTGGGGGTCTTTAAAACATATTTATTGTATCTCTGAAATATTGCTTTGGTTGAATAAAGAGTGAGATTTAGAATTTAGACTAGCTAAACCACAATGGATCTAACATAGCTACATGATGTAATGTAATAAGAGTTCACTTGAGCGTATACCTACTATATCCGATATCATTTTATTCCAGACTACTGATAGAACCGACTAATACTCACAAACAATAATATTATGCTACACGACTGTTTACTCACAAACGTAATATAAAAGTGGAAGAAGAAAGTATAACTACAGCTTTTCTTGTCTTATTTGCGTCTTGTTCCTAATATTCTATTAAGCTCTGCTTGTACATTACTAATACCTATGTCTCACACAGATATAAGCATACACACAATGGTGGTGTCATGTATTATTACAATAACGTATGGAGTGGCATGATAACACAAAGTATTGCATATCTTTTGTTGGTACTTTTTCCTCACTTCACCTATGTAGTCATGCAGTCAGATCTGGATCATGCAGGCGAAGTCCAAGTGAAATATTATTTTCCGCCGACGACAGTAATTATTTCTAATTGTAAGTTAAGTACGCAAGCTGCAAACTAATAATAATACTTCAATACTTGTCTCACAATCAGCCTTCCTTATTATTCTATCTTTAATGATGTGCCTTCTTCTTATGTTCTTTTTCTCTTCTAGTCTCACCGTCCTCACATTATTATTATTTTAATCTTCCCTACTTGAGTTCATGTATATAGAGCTGGTTGATATTACACAGTACACATTCTTCTCTTGTCTGCTCCTTCCACACAATGCTATTACTATATAATAATCATAATTACTAAAATTTGGTGCATCGCCTTTTAGTTTGCTACCGTGTCTGCATTGCTACAGATATTTTATCACAACTGTTAAATCGAATTCGTTAAAATAAATCTCCCGTTAACCAACAATACACTTAAATACTTATAAAACACACGAGAATTAACTGTGTTGAGAAAGACAAAATTATCAAGTGCGCTATTTTAAAAAAAAATCTGTAAAAAATTAATCCTCTAGTTTAGTCTTATGTATCCGACTTGTTTTCAACGTTTTTCAGTGTCAATAACCAGTTAAGTTTTTTGTAGTAGCTGATTGGATTTGAGTGATCTAATGCTAAGTGGATTAGAATTTACACAATAGCTGATTATTATATTATTAGCTGAATACTAGGTGTCTAGAACTCGTGAGCTGATTTTATGATGTCGGGACAGCTTGTTGTTGGTCCCGCAGAAAGCGAAGACAGTTGTGAAGATAATCTTGTTAGTGAGAACTCCATCAAACGCTTCCCGACTTTATACCCAGTTGTTCCGACACTAGAGGACAAGTTGAATAATAAAGTGAGACAGTGCCGGGGACTTGTCCCAGCTTTTACAAATAAAAGTCTACTTGCTTTCACTCAACCGAAAAGACAATTCTCGTCGTATAGTGACCTGGGACGAGCTGTCGAGTCCGAGTTGCCAATTTCTCATCAAAACTACCCTCGCGCGTACCACGAGCTTTTTCAAAGGTAAATCAATCGCAATACTACTTGTCCTATACTATCATCATGCACTAAAATACTTTATTTTCCATAAAATATTCAATGATTTCTTTTACTTTTTAAAAAGAAGCACGTCTCATTCATTGTCTCATTCACGAAAATCTTAGTCGACATTAAGTAAGCAGAAATGCAACCCACTCAAATAGATTAATGACGTATGTAATAGAAAAACAAATAAATGATTTAGAAGGATAACTTTTCCAATCGAATTTACTTAATTTGAAACTAAATAGAGTGCACACATCCTTGTCTATGTAGCACACAATGAATACAACATGAGTTTCTACACATGAACACACAGCTACACAATTTAAATTCTCCGACAATGATATTAATTATGATCAAAATAATGATCTAAAAATGGCATTTCTGCATAGACGAAAACAGTCTGATTCCTTTTACATAACACTAAAAGAAAAGAGAAATCACTCTTAATTTTTGGCCTTTTATATTTGTATGTGCATTGTTAGTACATTTTTACAACAGTTCATTATAAGTATCTAAGCAAATGTTTTTTTAAGGAAGTGTGCGTTATATAAATAGACAATTATACTAAGTAAATGAAACGTGTTCTAAAATGATAAATTGCATTTTCTTACTCCAGTATTCGTTATTTGACAAAATCTTATGTTATTAGGTAGGTAGATTATAATAAAATCTTACCGATCATTCTCAAAGATCAATGCTACGACTTGGGAGTTCATAAGTAATTCATTGGGAGGGATACACAACAGTCACAGCACTTTTGTTAGGGAGAAGAACAGATCCACAAGTTGAATAGTCGCATAAAGACTTGGGGCGAATTGACATTCACGGCTCATGATAAAGATAAAAGGTTTGACATTATCATAATCTTGATATGAGTCACAGCGACGCGACAACATGAGACTCTACTTAAGCCGTTTACGCTTTATTGACCCTATTACAATAATACGAACGTACATAGCGACAGAACAGATGAAAAAATCTAATAAGAAATCTGCGAGCCACAAATGCTTAGAAAGAAGAGTGCAGAAGAATATGAATTAGTACTCTATAGTGCCAGACGACAAAATTAATAGAAATCCCGAATATTATGTTCAGGACAATGCATTGTGCATTTATTTTGGTACTACTATGTTGTTCCACTCACATTCATAAATGCCGAACCATGTACTAGACGCCTGATTATAGAGCAAGCTATATTAACTAATATTTTTCAAACATAAAGTAATGTATTGTACATTAGAGGCTAATGTTAATGCTAATACATGTTCATTTAATAAATACCGCAGGATAGGAATATTAGGTTATGTATTGACACAGGTTTTAAACTCTTGGATTTAAATTGCAATGCTCTGGGCGTTTCGGTGTAGGCCGTAGCCATCGTCAGTATCCATAAAATGGATTTCCTGTTGAAATCTTGTCCAATTAATTCTTATTAATCATTATACTAATTAATGTGTTGATTGTATACCTCAGGGTAGAAAAATATAGTTCAGATTTCAGACCGAGTACACAAACGGCAAATGTACCTGAATTAAATCATTTGGTCCGTCAGTGTCCTCATGACAACGATATCTTTGACTTCCATGACTCTAAAATGAAAAGTATTCCTAACATGCAGTACTTTGGGTTGACAACATATCCATCACCTTCTCAAATGTATAGCGTGTATGCAGTATCACTTTGCTTGCTGTTTTTGAGATTTGCTGTAATAATTGAGTTTTCTTGAGATATGAAATTAATGAGGTGAGAAAACTGCGCACTGTTTTGTTATCACTATCTTTTCAGTGCAATATTCAATTAATGATACTTACGTCTCTGTATTCCGTGTCACTAGTCGGTAGAAAATAGAACTATTGCCTGCTTTGTATGCTACTTCGTCAATATTGTGTCAAAATCATAATAGCCTGAGCATAACCTTATCAGCGTTCACTAATTATTATTGTAAGTTTTAAAAAACTGCGAAACCACGTGACTTTAAAAACCACGTGACTTTCAAAAACCACGTGACTTTCAAAAACCACGTGACTTTGCAAAACACGTGACTTTCAAAAACCACGTGACTTTGAAAACCACGTGAATTTGAGAAACCACGTGACTGAAAACCACGTGACTTTGAAAACCGTTCGTATTGTCCTAACTAATTATATAGGTACACTCCGTAATATATAGCATTCAAAATAAGTAACTCGGATTTACAGCGTCTTAAATTTTACAAGTTTATATTTTGTAAAAAGATTGACACATTCTTTCACTTTTAAGTTAACAATCTTCTTGTAATTCTTGTAATAATTGGAAATTTTGATATTCATTGTTCTTTCCTTCCCCTGTGATTTAATTACAGGACGAGCATGTCAGTAGTCAGGTGAGTTGCAGTAAGATCTTTATTGTTTGCATTATTATATCAATATGCATTAAATATATTCGAGGCCATACTAAAGTCCTCTGATTATTTGACTTCTTTGTAATACAGATTATTTGTTGTACACAAGACATACTTTTAAATATTCAAAAGAAGTTATGTAACATTTTGCGTAAGTACCTACGTAGTTATTTTGGTAAGGTAGGTCGTTCTTAGTTTATTGTAGACCTTAATAAACCACTAAGGTCTAAAAAAAATTCTAATAACCAACAAACAACCAATGCTTGTGAAATGTAAACTACCTAAGAAATAATGTGTCTAGGTGCTAAGTAGGTACTTACTTAGGTGTGAAATGTGAAATAATATAATGCAAGTTACCCTACCAACTCTCAGCAAGTAGGACAGTAATGAGTAAATTAAAAAGAGTATTGAAAAATTATGCACAACCGATTAGTTTGCTAGCATTTATTTCACTTTTAGCGAAGAGGAGACAAAGTCCATGTTCCATGCACTATTACTGAGAGCATAACGTGCGAATAATTTAGACGCACAATGCTATTATGTAGAAATAGCCACTAAGAATATGCATGAATCTCATTTTCTTATTTGGTTTTAATGGTACATAATATAATGGGGTTGGGTTGGGTTAAGCAAAATTTTGTTGGGGTTGGAAAAATGTCGAAAAAATTAGAATTTACACGGTATTCTGTACATTGTACTTCAAATAAGCAATTAAAGCCAGTTTTTGGGATCACTTGCATGGCATAAAGTACAAAAATAGTGTTTACAATTGTATTATATATGCATTCAATGTAAAGAGATCTTTAAATATGACAAAAATTGACTAGGATTAGCATGTTAAAAAGAGCATACTAAATAGCGCTGCGCGAAAACATTTCTTGTAAATCGGGTTGGGGTTGGGTTGGTTTTTTGAAAATTGGGTCAGGGTTGGGTGGGGTTGGATAAAAGATAAAATCATAGGGTTAGGGCTGGGTTGGGTTGGCATGCTCGAGGAGCAGATAGGGTTGGGCTGGAAAAAGGTGACCCTCTAGACGCTCTAGTAGATAGATCCAATACACGCTGCAAGATTACGACAATTTATATGGCAAAATTCTAGCGTCGAGTCATGAGAAGATTTTATTTATTCTAAAGGGGCACAGTCCCTACTACAAGGTACAAATAATTTATAGAGAAACATTTTGGTTCGGCGTAGAAAGGTCAAAACAAGAAGAACTATATTTCTTCCGCCCATGTATTTTGATACGAATTTTGTACCTCTACGTTATATCTATGCCTACGTCATAGATCGTTTGACCGTCGTCATCAGGGCTTTTAATCAGATCCCTAATGAGGTGTTGAAAATCACTCAAGCGTGCCCTGGTCGTCATGTATGTCTCAATCGTGTAGTGTGCAATAAGATTATTGGTCCAATGGTTACAAATACCCGCCTTGGTAATGTTAGTTTCGTTTATAATTTTTCAGTTTTGGTTCCATTTAACCCTTCTTGCACTTCAAATTTTTCTCTAATGTTTTGAAATTTCATCCTATCCCGACCCTTCCCATTTTTCACTTTTCAAATATATTTTTTTTGTTTTAACCCCTTCCGACCCTTTCTCTAATTTTGTTCAATTTCATCCGTCCCCACCCTATCTCTATACACGATGACACATTGTCAACTGTAAGAATATTTTATTGAGATTTATTAACATGATAATGTTTTTTATATTTTTAGCTTAGGATTTTTGATACATACTTTATAGCGATCGAGTGTTGATTTTAGTTGTGCAATTTAAATGTTACATACACTTAACTACATCAGTGATCGTTCAATCCAGAATCCAGTAGGTTATTTTTTTAAATTATTGCTGATAGCTGTGGTACACCACGGCGTTTCGGAGCACGAGGTTTAACATGGGATTGGAGTATGGAGTTGGTGTCCGGAGAGCTCAAATCACTCCAGAATCCCAACTCCGGACTCCGAAACGCCGTAGTGTAACACGAAGTGGTTTGAACTCTCCGGACTCCAACTCCAATCTCATGTTAAACCTCACGCTCAATTGTAGTGCGTAGTGCGTAACTCTAACTCCGAGATTCTACGGTGTAACAGGCCCCTACTTATTTTGAAATTATAACTGATAGATATACTTGCTTTTGCGTCCGATCGGGCCCAATCTTGAAAACATGCTCAAATATGATCTGAGTAAAGGAATGGGAGGGAACTGGGAACTATAAATTGGATGCATCGCTTGCAAAACAATATAAATTTACATTCCTTGTTTTACAATCGAACTGACCTTCTGAATCGTATTATACATTGGCCAAAAATTTGCATAGATATGTATTTCAGTGTTGTTACTTTGTTAATGGCATCTGTAAAATTACAAAATTAAAGCATAAACTCTTCAGTTTGTTCACAATTATACTAATACCTAGCAATATCGCCCCTTGGTAATAGTCATGAGCAGTGGCCTAGGTATATAAGTTCACCAGTGAGATTAAATAAGTAAAATTATAGCAAAGTTACCTATTTTTCTTCGATTATTTAGTGCAGGATGCGCGTGCACCCGTGTACCCTGGCTAGATACGCCCTGCACTGTTCAAACTATGTTATAGTATGGGTATGTATAACATACTAATGCATACCGATTCTAGTATGATATAAAATATGGTACAGCTCTGTTAAGGATCTGTTTAAAGTAAATTAAATTGATATGTAATGTGCATGACGTGTGAACAGAACGCATAATGAAGACAGTGAAATATATCAGCCATCAGCATTCAATTTTCAATGATAAAGAAGGTTTAAAGACTAAAGAGTATACGTTATAGGTCATACGGGCAACCACTGTAAACTGATGACACAAAATGATGAAAGAGAGATATTATGAGACATAATCGAATAAGAAAGCACATTGGTACCTACACGTGTTTGTGAAACTAATCTATCGCACACCGCACTATGAATGAATGGTAAAAGCATAATGAATTAATAAAGTTAATTGTATGCATTAAATAATAAACAGAGATATATGATCCACAAACAGCAAAACATTTTCATTTTTGATTTATAAAAATGATCACCTTGAACATTGAAAAGAAGAGACCTAACTGACATTACGCTTAGCTTGAATGTGTAGATGCCTGAATGTACAATACATATGAATTATATTAAACAAAAAAAATTAAGAAACAAAGATTGAAATTTTCATGCGGTTAAATGTGATATGAGAACACATGTACATATTTATAATTCCTATTTGTTTCTATCTCCATTTTATCGTCTACTTATATGAAGCCTGCCTATATAGCCTACAAGCAAAATGGTTGTATTACTATTTCTAATTTCTAAAATATATATTAAATAGAGGTTTATATAATTACTTTTCTTACTGTAATTTAAAAAATCAACTGCCTCTTTGAGATGATTATGTAGCACCATTGAAATTAATACTTAATACATTCTTCATTGATACTTCAGCTCAGCATACAAGAAGTCTATCCGTCTTGTAATTCTTGTAATTCATTATTTACTAATATTATTACAATAACACTAACCATATTCAAACAACACAGCAAACTGCATGGGTACATCTTCAGTTCGGTTGTATATATATATCAATGGTTAAAATGGCTATACAACTTTTGTATCCAAAGTTGATCGTATTCTTAGACAAAAGATATTTTCTAATGCATGAAAATGTATTTTTTCTGTACCGTGTCTGAAATTAAATGATGATTATTTTATTATTATTTTTCTGAAGCCTATAGTTTTCTACAGGACTCGATTACTGTCACCATATACTGCAAATATAGCATCATTATATTAAAGTACCTAAGTCTAATATTTTAGGAACTAACAAAAAGTATATTTTACAGTACATTCTAGGCATTATTATGACATTAAGATTTAAATTGACTCCTAAGTTAGAATGTATGTACATTATATACACTATAAGCATCTCATGATTAATGTGCAATTCAATTGAAAAAGTATGCACACAACAATGACAAAAATTAATGTCGCTTAACTATATCCTCATCTGTTACAAACGAGATGGACCATTCTTATGTAAATTCGATTGGGATACAAAAGTCTCGAATTTTGTGCATGATGCACGCATTTGAATCAATAAAGTTATTTTTGAAATTTAGCATATTATAATAATGGAGCATTAAATTATCATTATGAGTCGACCTATTTATACTCCAAGCAAAATCGCAAATTTACCACATTAGTTTACAATTTTTCATCGAAAATACGAATTGGTAATTTGACTCATCAATCATCTTTAAATTTATGACCGTCATCATTTATTTATTACAGTAATGCTTTATAGTCGTTTTATACAATATATTATATAGTAACGTTACTGCTAGCACACAAGATTAAAGAAAACCTTAAAGTATCCACATAAAAATCACTTTAGTGAGTGTAATCCAATATTTGAATGCACGTATTGAAATAATAAAGTGGAATTTGGAAACACGAGTGTTTACCAATGTCAATTACATATCATCCTTAATAGTAACATTTATTTACTATTTATTTATTATCCAGAATTTAAAACTGTTTTCTTAGCGTTTCACTAGTTATGTCTAGTTATATCTGTAGTGAGCATTCATTAAATTACATAGAATGTGCCAGCCATAACAATCTTATTGTCATTTACAGTTTATGTGGATTTAATTTGTCTGGAACCATAACAGTGGTGTATTAAAAAAATATCAGTATAAATTTCATTGTATATTATATAATTGCTAAGGATCCGAGAGTAAAGGTGCACGTACTTATTTGTATGCGATACACACATTACAATGGTTGATAAGACGATAGTATTTATATAAGTTCGTATAACTCAATACTGCAATACCTAATAACATTTGTCTAATATATAATAAAGGTATCTGTCTAACTACCCAGGGGCTTAAAACTGCATGAACTGGTTACAACTAAATAATTTTTCGACGTATAATAGGGTAAGTTAATGTTTTTTAAGAGTGAATCTTTCTCTCGCTCTCTCTCTCTTCATATTGTACTCTTGTCTTATCTTCATATTGTACTTCGTACAAATAAGTTTTGCTTACACGATCCGTCTACAATCCAGAAAACATTCCCTGCGTGCAATGAATACAATGTACGTCACAGACTATTATTTGCAGACACAGATGACACAAATGCTCTTCATTTGTTGTTGATTAAATGGCTTTAATAATTTAGCTTTGTTAACTTTGGACCGTTGTACGACGTATAGGGAAAGTGAGACACCACTATTGACAAATTGACAACACGAGCTTCAGGCATGGAAACTACATGTGTATGCATGTACATACTATTTTTTTCGTGTAACACCTTACATAAATAAAAAACTATTACAAACAGTCGTAATAAAGTAGCGACAGTTCACCACATCCTCCAAAATACTGAAACAACTATAACTTCGTATCAAGACAGCCTAAAAAGGAGGAAAATACTTATCAAAAACATACATGACTGTTGCTAACACTGTACATATTATATAGAAGAACGAAAATCGGACAACAATTGGCTATCTTGAGCAAATGTCCATTTCTTGTGTAACTTCAGATCCGTTATTGCTTAAAGCTCATGTGGACTATAAAATGTTTACTGGCAGAAAAATGTTCCAGCGCGCTTCAAGCACGATTAATTTTGTGTATCACATTGTGCCATATTGCTTATGAAATACGCAAAAAGATGTGTAAAGTGGTTTATTGGAAACTATCCTGTAACTTTCTTGAAGTAGTGCTAACTGAGGGCTAGTGTAGCACTAAACCCTATGATACATTGAAAAAGGAAAGATACGGTTAAAACTATTGAATAGTAAAAGTACAATTTTGTAGAGGAAGCACATGAATTGTAGGTGGCCGTGACACATCTCCAATAGTAATTGTATAAAATGGACCAGTATGGACATAAATTTTAAAATAACTTTTCGTCTTTCCAGTTGGATCTAAATTAAATTCAACTTCTGATTGGCTAATGAAAAATGAAAAATTGTTTTTAAAAAGCTCCATACTGGGCTACCTTATACTCTACTATTGGAGATGTCTTGGTGGCTCATACTGTAATGCAGTCGTATAAAGTTTGTACTTGTAAATTCAATCCACTGTTAAATAGTGAGCTTCGACCGACTCGACCCTATATACCTTCAAAAATATTATGCTTTCATCGGGCCCATACAATAAATGTAAAAACGTAAATTAATGTTATCGTTCAGACACACACATATTATGTAAAGCATTTCTATAAACCAGATTACTATGACAAATGATAAGATACAATATTATTATTTATAAATGCCTTTTAAATATTTTTTACAGTTCTACAGCTTTGTTTTACCTAATTTAATTTTATGACAATGTTTTGCAATCAGTACCTATAGTTATATACAATTATGCAATCATTTGTCTATTTTTATTCGTGGATGACTGGGAATGTTTTCTGGATCAAATGTAAATCTTAGTCCACTTAGTATTGGTATTCTCAGAATTGGCCAATACACATTTTTCTAGGCTTAAAACTAACGTAAAGTGGCTTTAATTTATACTTTGGAACATGAAAGATCATTTGCAGTGACTAAACATATTGTAAAATGTGTACGAGCAGAGCAGTTCAGCCGTTTGAGTTAGAAATAGAGTTGTATTATTCCTCATCACCATTACAAAGCAGTTAGAGCTGGAATGAAATTACTGCAAGATGTACATAAACGGATTACAATACATGCAATAGAATATTATTTATAAATCAATGTATGAAATCAATCGGGGGATGATATATAAATTACTAATGCAAGGCATCACCGTTGGCTTAGAATTGTTAGGTACTCTTATTGCTTTCATAATGGAATCTGCAAAAAAGTATTTTTAACACCTGATGGCTTTAGATTTAAACTAATTGTTATTTTGTTTACCATGTCATTTTCGACTCGTGGTCGTGGGCAACATTTCATATTGCCAAGGAAGTGTGTTCATACCTCTTAGTCAATTTGTTGTGTAGGAATGTTGGAAAATAGTAAGACAAAGATAATTTCAGTTTGTTTCAGTTTGTTAACAATAGCATAATTAAAATTGGAAAGCGGTTAGAATACATACTGATAGAAGTTGAATATTAGGTACGTATGTAAAGAAAGACAATTTAATGAGTATGGGTACAAAGTGCACGAAGAAGAGTATAGTTAGTTAGTTAACTGAGTATCGAAATAGTTTGCAAAAATAAGTACCTATATAATTATTTATTATTGAGGGTTTATTTTTATTACTGAAGCAACAAGACAGTTTATACAGAGGATTAGTGTTTGTACTAGGCAGCAGCCTGACGTAGCATTAAATAATGTATTTATTTGCATTTTTGCACACACATAACGAACACAGTGCGCAATGTGTTGAAATGCTAACTAGAGATATGCACTAACTATGGTATGGAGTGTCTCACTGTTAATGGCGTTATGTAAGCTGTTATTGGTTGGGGAACGGTCCTCACGCTATGCTAACTGTTGTCTGCCTCGAACTAACAACAATAAGTTTTTATGAGTCTTTTTTGAGAGTTGAAAATAAGACACAAGAGATCAATCAGCCATCAACTCCATACAAATCAACGGATTATGAAGATGATTTCATTTCTGTCCAGCTCACTCTCCAGCTCAGTCCCATTCCCATTATCACTGTCTTCTATTTAGCCTCAATCCCTCTCTTCCAACAACCAAGGATTAACCTCCAACTCTTTTATCAGAACTTCCTCTTATCCATGTGTGTCGCGTGTGTCGTAAATTTATTCAGTCTACCAGTTATACTTTTTTATCCATATTTCTAAGTTCAAGTTTACTTTAAATAGTTCCATTCTTAACAAATGAAAAACAAGATTTTTGAGGAAAGAAGGAATTAAGGCTTATATTTTTGAAGAGTTATATTAGTTCCATTTTTGGAAAAATGAAAGCATTTTCTGAAGTTTTTTTAAATGTTAGTTTTTGGTCGAAAAGAGTGATACGGCAAGGTTAGAGTGTGAATCTAGAATTTATAAAGTATATACTTGTGGAAAAAAATCACAAATAAAATTTTGTGGGAGTGGAGCATTATTTGATTGTACTGATGATGAGTGGATGGAGTTCAAAGTTAGCACAAAACGTCGACAATATGTTATCAAAAGGTCGACGCAATTCCGCTGCTAAAATTATTAATCGACTTCGTTCCGGATCTCTGCCCGGGTTAGTCTCAACTCTATTATGTTACTCCATGCATGATACATAATGTAAAATCCTTTAAATCTTTGCATGTCTTTCCAATATGTTTTAATCAAGGAGAATATCGTTTGTTGAGTTTCATACAGATATTTCTCTTTGAATTCTCAACTGTTTGTGTCATCTCATTGATATTCTTATTGCGCATTCCATATTATTATCGCTTGTTCATTTCTTTACATTTTCCACATTATTATTATCGGTGCATTTAATGCAAATGATATTCCGTATAATATGCTGGTAGCTTAATTATTAATACAACTAATATGTAAGCTTATAATATTAGGCTTTTGGTATACGATTCGTTGAGTATGTAGTTATATACACCGATAATATTTTATTATGAATACAATGATAAGAATTAGAAGATAATGACAACACAAAACGCAATCAGTCAATAATTCATTCTGGCAAAGTAGGAATTTAGTCAGGTATTTGTAAAGTGAGATTGTGAAAATCAATGTAAGAATTCAATAATTTTTTCTAAAATGCGTAATGTGAGTCAACTATACACATTCCAAGTTGCCCATAATTTTATTTTGTATTTAGGCAGCTCTGAAATTGAAAGTAATTTTGCGTTGGAGATGAAATGAATAGAAATTTAAATGGAAATAACTTATTTCCGTTGTAAAATTCCAGAATAATAGACTTAATTATTTTCCACAGACATTATATACCATAGGAACTCTGATCTGTTATCTGCTCTGTGTGTTCATTCAGCATTGGAAATAATTATTTATGTGCCTTTCATGATATTATGTTATTGCAACGGTTACAAAGGATGAATCTGTAACAAATACCAACGCATTTGAAATTCAATAGATTCATACTAACATTCTTCTGTAAACACATCACATCACACAACGAACGAAGCAGCCCCAGTTGCAAAGTATTTCAGTTCTGTCTCATTTCCACTTGTTCGCTTGTGGATTGCTATGTGGTATGGTAGTGGCATGCATTGGTATATGTGGTGCTGCACAAACACACATACGAAATGAATTATGTTGGAATAATACAACACAATCAAACGACAAGAAAAAAAACCAAATGTTATTATACCGCTGTTTTTGTTTGTCTGTAGAATAGGTACTTTCTGTAATTACATAGCCACTCATAGCGTACAAAGGTAGAGTCACAATAATATTGCAATTCAATAGAATTAAATACACAAGAAAGCCGAGCAACAACAATAAAACTACACCACAACCTTAAACCTGTGTATGGAACCTGGTTTGATGCTATTCAATATCCCTTTGTGAAATTGTTGGCAGTATATTATAAATACCTTGCAACATGCTGACTGCAGATTGTACGTTACCTACACGTGTTCTCATAATAAATTTTAGAACTGGACTGCAATAAACTAACTGAATATATGATGAGCTTTTTTTATATTCTAAGCTGGACATAGGACATAACAAAAGCAAGGATTTTTCCCGAAACTAAATGCAAAACAACTAAACCAGGGACTATCACTCGACTAGACGGTTTCGTAACTAGATCATTTTTTGTTATGGTTCTGAGTATGAGGTTTGTGCAGACTCGACAAGGTGTTCTTAAATTTTATTCCTAATAAAATCCTGGTGTGGGGATTTTTTCCAATTTATGGTTTGACCATTAGTTTGTAAAGGCGTAAAACAAATGCGTTGTTTAAATATAGGGGTATGGCTATAGTGATGTAGGTACCTACTTATTGTTATTATGTACGTTATATGTTAATTTTTTGCAGATGGATCGGGAACGCACCCATAATTCCGAATGACAATCCTTCAACCGGTGAACAGACTCAGTCAGCATCGACATCGACTTCAGCGACGACGACCACTGCGGTGGTTCCTCCGGCAGTGATTTTAGAAAGTTTTGAATCGGACGAGAGAAATGGAGATTTTGTTGATGACTCTATTCATCCGATGTTTTCGAAGGAGGCTGCTAAAGCTGAGCTGACTCAGGCTTTGTACACTCACCACATGAATATCCCTCTGTCCAACGATTCCTCGCCCGTGCCTCACAGAAAACTTCACAAGTTCACTATAGTGCCCATGAAGCCCATTGACGAGGAAGAACAAAAACTATCCAAGAGACAGGGAAAGTAAGTGGAACAGTTGAAAACAATTACAAAACTTAACATAGGTTTTGAGTAGCAGAATAAATTAACTCTTTCTTTTTCCGTTTCCAAGCGAGGCTTTGGGTTTAGTTCTCTCAGCATTATATGGAAAGTTACTGGTTGTAATGGGAATAGCCTTTCCTATGTCTGAGGTCATTTCCACATACATTCCACCATCGTTTTACGACGTACGTAACTTTTTACTATATCTACCTCTATCTCACCATCCATAACTATACATCCTCTATACATACACTACTATATGCTTTTCCCCAAAAAATCTCAATTTGTGTACAGTTCATGCACACCGTATTTTCACATTTACAAACCCCTATTTTATCTCCTCAGAGTAGTTTCAAATAATTCAACAAACACTGATTTGAATTTCAAATTGAAAATTATAATCTCGGCTATATTCATTATTATTTTACTATAAATCGTCATAATTCAATCAAAATCGTTGTTGCTTCAAATGACGTGCAAACTCTAACAATTTTAATATTATAATTTGCAATGGCAATATCATACGTCGGTAATCCCGTGGGAAGGGTTTTATTTCGAAAACAATCAATTTCAAAGTGCTGTTATTATTCTTGTATTTAGAATGTTGCAATGGAATCGAGTAAGAGTTGCAAATCTCACGTGTGTGCATATTGATGGGTTTAATAACCTTCAGAGAAATGTTCTAATTTGTCTTAACTTCCGTCAGCTGCAAATTTTTTCTAATCTTGAAGTCGCAAATGAAAGTCAGGTTTATGGGAAATAGAGCGCAAGTGTTTTTCTGTCACCAAGGTGGCTAAGTTTTGGCATTTTACTATATAGCTATTGGCATTTTGGCATACACATCATCAACTATTTGTGGACACTATCTATATTAGTATTTACTTTAGGTTTGTATGTTACTTATATATTTCTCTAATTATATTTTAAACATTCTTTCAAATTAGATTCTCAACAACCAGGGGCGTATCCAGGTCACACATTTGGGGGGGGGGGGCTTGAGCAAACGTGTGTTAAATACGTGAATTTTTTGCGCGGAGAGCGAAAAATTTTAGCACTTTCTTGTTAAATTTGCGCAAATTTAGATGAAAATCAATATAAAATGTAACAATATCGCGCGTAGCGCGAAAAATTTTGAGATTTTTTGCATTTTTACGCCAAAAATAACCTTTTTTTTGGTATTTTGGAAGAAACCTGTTTTTATCTAGTGTAAAGTTCAAAAATTTGGTGGGGGGGGGGGCTTCAACCCCCTAAGCACCCCTAAATACGCCACTGTTAACAACATTAGTAGATGTTAATTATATTGCCATTAAGCTTCAGTGAAAATTATCTCACCTTCCCACAAGAGGTGTGTATTTGATTTTACATACTTAGAAATTGTCTTATCACGTGGAGGCGTATATATATATATATATTATGTATGAGGGGAGAGACTCTAATTAAGCGAAAACGAAAAACACGGTGCAGGAATTTTATCAGATGAGTTGAAACAATAAATAAAACTTTTTTGCCCAACAGAAAGTAGTGCCAGTTATTGACTATCATAGGATGGTTTATAGAAATAGCTGGCGTGTGTGTCCGTCTGTCGGTTTATTTCTCGCAGCAACTCAAAACATTTTGAGACAAAAATTGTTACACCTATTCTTGGAGTTTGATAACAGGTGAAGCTAAAAGATAGGGTTAATCGCCAATGTCCGACTTTTAGTTGTAATTGCGACATCACTCTTTTCTTACGATGGTTAGAATATGCATTGGTAACAACACAACAGTATATTTTTACTACTTTTTGCTAGGAAAGGGAAACAATTGCTTGTAATCAGTGTCAGTCAGTACGAACACGAAAATTTGTAATCATTTTCTACCAAAAACTAAATGGATGAACTCATTTGTGTTTTTATCTTGAAAAATAGCATGTCTCCTTTAGCTAATTGCATTGTCCATTGTATTTTTTTTTGACTAGAACACCTCTAATTATTCATACAGCAATGCAATTGACTGTATTTGACAGTAATAATACATACTATGAAAGTAACAAAAAAAAATTCATGTAGCAAACCATGGATTTTAAAGGATTAGTAACTTTGTAAGCTTCTATACGAGATTCAACATGCAATGGAAGAAATTAATATTTGTAATGCTAACCAATGAGGACTGTAGACGCCAGATATATACCTACCTACTTCAAATCATTAAAATATGCAAGGATTAAGCTTTTAATCATCTCATATTTACAATTAGTATTTCGAAAGCAACATTCTTCTCAACTTGGAAAAATAAGTTATATGTGATATTTGTGTTTCATAGAGATACAAAATCATTCTATAATCATAATAGATTCTTGTTTTGATGTATACTAAAGAATCAGGAAAATTTTGCATGTTTTTCGTGAATGCTGTGTCTGCATTGATTTGTTCTGTCGTCAAGTAACGATAGTTTTAAAATTTTAAAGGGGAAGATTATATTGAGTTCAATTTTTTGTGGCTTGCTATATAGGAAGATAGTGTTGAAGAATAATGTCCTTGATTGCAGTTTTCGGTACAACATTAGTATAGATCAGTTGAAAAAACTTATAAGGTCCGTATGTCATTTATTAGTAATGACATTGAATTGGAATTGACACGAGATCAGTTGGTGTAGTCGACTGTATTTGTCTAAGTCTCTGGATTAATGCACATACTAATATGCATTGCTCTCTTGGAGCACCATAAGCACACAAACTAAGATATTATACACTGACGACGTATGAAAACATGCAATTATTATTCATTATTTGAAGCATAAAATTATTTTGTATAATGTTGAGCAGGAAACACATGATAGGACTCAAGTGCGCCATTGGAATAAGGAGTGCGGATAACATGGTCATAGAATTGAGAACATGCACATAATATAAGTGGAGGAGGAAAAGAAGCACAAGATTTGACTGGATTATTATTAATATAAATGTTTCACTCTCTAAAGAAGAGGTCACAAGGATGTCGAATATAACAAAGAGATGAAGGATTACGTGGTAGTGAGCAATTAATTTTGTCGGATGGGGCTGTTAAAGAGCAGATGAATACATTGTCGCTCATTATTCATTATAATATGACGAAACGTCTTTGCACTTACTCTTTATTAACCACTTACTTGTCGTTCATTATGAAAAACCATAAGGTCGAGTTTAAATCATATTTCATTAAGTTTTCCTTGGACTTGCCAAGCCAATAAACAACGTGTTAATCCGTTACTGAACCACGATGCCACCAAAAAGACTAAAAATTATTCAACTCTCGATGGACTGCACTTACTTTACGGCGTCAGTGTATTGCTACATTAAATGACAATGAGAAATAATGTTCAGCTACATAATAAGCAGCAAAATCAGCATTACTAACACGTATACATTACTTATTAGCTATCTCACACAGTTCAAGAACACTAAACTGCCCATCCTTTATGGCTTGTGCAAATAATTACAAGTTCTGTATATAATCATAGCTGTCTTATACAAATTAAATTTGACAGAAATGGTCATGAAACATTTGCAGAGCAAAAATGTATGACATTTGTCAATGAACTATCATTAAATTTTTATTAGCCAGGTACCTACCTATTATTTTTCGTATATTTCTCATACAATCTGTTCTCTTTGCCGCCTACATACATCCAATGCAATTTAACTTAATTACCTACTAATAAGATATCATGCTTGCTGTCGTTGCTCTAGCTACCATCTGTATTAAGAGGTAAGGAAAATAGGATTTTTAGCATCAAGAAAATTGAAGACTGTTTTTGTCAACCAAATCAGTCTAATTCAACCAAATCAATTGTACAATTGAAAGATAGAAGTTTGATGGTGACCGTACATCTTCGCTCAGTGTACATCACAGCCGATTTTACAGCTCGAGCACACTACAGCTAGCCGACTTTACAGCTCAACCCTATGTTTTAAAGTCTTATGAAATCTTGTCAAATGTAATGTATACTCCACTCTAACTTACCTTAGAGCTCTTTGAATTGCATCCTTTCGCTCTAAATAAGAATTATTTATCCCAAAAACATAATATTTACACTGTATTTAATGTTTTCATTTAAATAACTGAATGAATGGAAATATTTTCTTTTACACTCGTCCTTTCATGTGGTAAGTGATGTGTATTACTAAATTATTATTTACCAGGTAAGTAGTCACATGGGGCTTTTAACACGGGTAGGTAACCTATTCAAAATTTTAAACCATATTGTATCGTTGACAACAAGTCATTTTTGCTATTATTCCTAATACCTACCCTGTGTATGAACGTAACCTACTAATGT
>JAQFYB010000082.1:0-87841 GCA_034694085.1 Pogonognathellus longicornis
AGCCATCGATAACAATGGTGCCTCATTTCATTATACAAACACATTATTCAAGACAATCTATATTTACATTTATCTCTGTTCCTCCCAATTATCATCGTTTACATACATTACAATCATTGTACATTTACATTCACTTCATACATCATCGTAATCCATTTATACAATATTATAATTATGAAGCCTACCATAGGTTGTATGTATTCACTGGAACAGTTAATATTATATTCCTTACAACAGTTACGATTAAATTGCCTGTACATGTTGATTAAGTGCACCTGATACGGGGATACCAAAGCAAAATTACTTTAATGTAAGTGTAATTTTATGATGCAAATAAAATCGTAACGTCAAAACAATTAAATCAGTCTCACTCAAAAGTAAATGAAAATGGGCTATAATGGGTATAATAAAATGATCACCCTTGCATTGGTTGTATTGTGTAGCAAGGTAAGATGGAGGAGATATGCATGTATTCTACAAACATAAGTCCGAGTTAATGAAAACTTTCATTATCTGCAAACATGTGCCCTCCTTTATATCATGAAGGGAAATTTGCATAAGTATTTTGATAGGTGTAATATTCAATGAGAACATGTGTACTTCTAGAACATGCACACGTACCTATGTCACTTATAAGGATTTCAACATAATTCGTGTACATGAAGTTGTATGGAAAAGGTACTACACGGAATTAAAACACAAGTGCTGAAGTGCTCTATGGCTTGTTTACAACTGAACTTATGAACATTTTATGAAGAGTGGGCTGCAATAAAACTTTTACCAGCCATATGCAATATCCTAATCGAAATACGCAGTACCGAATTTATTACAAGGCCTTGCTTTGCTTTACCTGAGTGTGCAATAATAATATCAATACAAATTCGTACCTTTTTGCCATCTACCTAAGTAGTAATATTAGTAAGCAATCTGAGTCGAATTTACATCGCATGTAAAGTTGATCTTATCGCATCTCTGGCTCTCTTCTCTCCGGTAGTGGAAATAGAATGCTGAGGGAAATCCTAGTAGTGAGACTGAGAGAGTCTGAGAGAGAACCATAGTGTCACACAACGCAGCCACAATTCTAGTAGGAGCACCAAAGTGAGAGGAAAATGTAACGCAACATAACGTAATATTATATACACTCGTATAAATAACACGTTGCAAGTTACACTCGGCAATTGGATTCTGTGGTAGGAGTCTCGTGTAGATCAAACCTTTCAGTTTGACTGTGACTAGCATTAGAGCAACTCGGAGGATTTATTTTGGCTTCATGTTGCGTTGTAATGTGCACAACATTTGTGCCTAGCCAGAGTCAAAGATAGACAGGACAACAGACGGAACGCAAGTGTGGACGGAAAATCTATTGAGTTGTGCAAACAAAATACACACGCTACTACTACAACTACAACTGTTCTTCTGACCAGCGGCGGAAAAAGAAAAGAAAGAAGCTGTAGGAACAGACATCTCTTCAGATTACATCACATCCCCACTATTCTATTTCTTGTAGACACTTAACCCAGTTGTTTGTGATTTCCCAGTATAAAATACGAAAGAAATTAAAATAAACAAACAGAAATAGTGCTCCAGTCACATACAGCATAGAAATAGCTTCATAAAGCTATATAGGAGGAACCGTGTAGCACATAGATATCAAACCCTTGTATGTTGTATATAGCTATTACTCCCGACTACACAAGTTGGAGTGTGTAGTAAGTTCGGTTCGGTAGACTGTGTGAGACCCGTAAGTTTGTTAGTGGGAAGGAGGGTGTGTACTATTCCCTGTAGTATGTGTGGTGTAACAGTAGTAATGTAAGTAGGGGAATTAAGAAACCCGGACTTTACAGTATCTATACTTATATCTGTAGAATACAGTAGTATAATACCCGGGTACGGGTATTAGAACGAATGTTAAATCAGTGATGCGATTGCGTGGAGTGGGAGGCCTCTTCTTGCCATCCTCCATCGATCGTTTTAGCAACAAGTTGTGGTATCGTAGTTTACCCGTGAGTTTATTTTGACTCGCGAATGGCCACTTGTGAGGCGTCTGTTGTACTCTTGTTGTATTGTGACTGTCGTCGTGTCTTGTAGTCATTCAACTGGCATACAAGCAAGCAAGGATACACTTTCGTTCGCAAGCAATCTAAATCATACAAGAACTACCTAATCAGATACTATCACAGTGTAGTGTAGGATATATGTATGTAGCGAAGAAATTAAATCGGACATCAAGAAATTACTCAAGTGCTAAATCATTCGCCTCAGTTTTAGTTGTGCTGTAAATTGAGATCGTCATTCGTAGTGTCTAAATGCCAAAACCTAATATTTCTGTGTGCCAGGCTTTTCCTGGTTTACGACAAATGACGAGCGGGTGTGCCTCCCTCCTCCGAAATCGGTGAAGCTGCCAAGTCTTCCTGGTATGGTGGTTATGAGGATTTGATTCTGTAGTCCCTACTGGTTCATTGTCGTCTTCTTCAAACGTCAATTCACGTATTCAGAATCTAAAGCTATTTACTCTTTTCAATTATAATGCTTTTCCATGGAAAATATTGGTAAGACATTTGTTGTGAGCTTTATATTTTGTTTCGGGAGATGTGAGAAATTCACAGATCGGGTTTTGTTGATTATTAGGTAATGGGATGCAACAATAGTCACATCCGCCCATTTTTTCGGAGATGTCGACGTCGTAGGTCTAAAAAAGACGAACCAAGTGTCACGCCGAAAGGGAATGGTGACATGATCGAAGGCAATCACTTTGAAGCAAACACGGATTTGTTACAGGGGCTACAGCTACTTGGCTCATCTGTACGCAACCCTTCCAATAAAGCTATAGACAGCAACAATGACTCACCTTTTTGTGTTCCACTTTTAGCGCAATCGTAAGTTTCGTTTTTCTTACAAGATTCAAGATTTCTCCAATAAAGAAAGTAAGAGAAATCAGAGAAAGTTATTTCGTTGTTAAATGCAGGGAAACATTTCAAGAACAGTCTCTTCTAAGGCAATGCAAATTTAATTAATTTTATGGGTGGAAATATTATATTTTACTGTTTGAGACAACAAAAATTATGTTATATCGATAATGAAATGTTATACTCGAGGTAGAATTTTTCACTGAAAACTTGATGGAGTTTAATAAGTTTTTAATGAGCTTCCGAAAATAAATGACTTTCTTCGTACACTGAATTGAAATTACAAAAGCACACAAATTAGGAATGTTTTCAAAGTCAGAAAATATGTAACATATACCTATTTACAAATAGTACCTACATGACTATGTGTACCTCATGAAAAAATGTAGATGAGATTCGAAACTAAATTTTATACAGTTTATAAAAGATTGTTTCTCTGCAGTTTACAAAAAATTCACTACCACCGATACTTAATGTTAAACAAGGTTTTAGCAAAAACGATCTACTAAAACCGACAGCGATTTCGCTTTTAACTATATTCTACGTCTTTTCGAATTAAGAAATTATATTCTTTCCTGAAATGAAAAGTAAGCATCTAATGTGGGACGATAAACCTTAATTGTTTCTTTGAAATTGCCAATTTGGTGATCCTTTTGTACATGTTATATAAACTATATTGTACGTTTCTTATTCATTCGAAGAGTTTTCGCAAGATGAAATTTAATATTTAGGCATTTTGATTTATGATGTATGAGACTGTTTCTCAGATGTGAATATTAATCACAAAGTTGAAGTTGTTAGTTATATAGTAGTACTATACCTTGCCTACAGTATTTTATATAAATTGTACTTTTCATTATAAGGTAGTATTTCAGGCATAAGCACATTGAGAAAGGTGATTTGCAATGTAATGAATTTTGTATGTACTGTAGTTCTTTTTATTCTTTGTAATTAAGACGTATTTATACACGGTAAGGCATACAAAGAACGTTAACGTGTGGCCTTATCCTGTTTTCTGTGTTTAGCAGCGTCATAGTCATATGAAATCTACCTCTGAATATCATGTAGTTGGGTTTTATTTGCCCATTCTGTGACGCCAACGTATCTCATTTTAGCACAAAGTTTGTTTGTGGTGTGAGTTAAATGGTTTAGTACTGTCTATACTCTCTGAGGCTGGTGTAGCTTTAGTAGTAAACTTTTTGGCACAATTAAACCTTTCTGTACACTGGTGCGGTTCGCTAACACATGTAAAGTAAACAGAACGTTTTTTGTCTACTTGATTCAATGTTGCACACCATTTGCTGTAGGCACAAGTAATTTCATAGAGCTAAACCTACCGAATAATGTGTTAATTCTACGAATATATATACTATTTACTGTAACGATTTTTATACACAACTTAGAAACATACTCGTGCAAATTTATTATTAGTGACAAAGTGACATTTCAAATTTGAACAGACTGCAGGCAAATAATTCACGAGTTGATCACAAGAAATGCGTATCAGAACAGAACCATAAGTATTCTAGTTGTTCTTAAAGATGTTTGCTATACGATAAAAGCTGCTAAATTGTCCCTAACCACTTCACAACTCAACGAACAGTCTGACAAGTAAAGTTAAATAATTTGCGACATCTTTTCCAACAATGGTCATTATACTCTTGTAATAAAATATTTGCACAATGCTTGTACTTGTATTTACAATAACACTACAACCAAAGTTTTGTATACCTAATACAAATACATAATACTATTTTCCATATCATGACAGTCTCCTGTCAAATTACATATTATACTCTTAAAAGTGAAGCTTTTCCGACTGTATTACTATTGATTGGTTTGAATTTTTTTGCTACAGATATGCTGCCACCTGAAGCGGTTATACCGGCAGTCTGAGCGTTTGATTATTTTGCAATCTCAGCCTGTCAATTCTCTATCCTTTACATAGTAATCCCTAAAAAATGCCACAAGTTTAACCGACATTTCAATTTTTGTCTGTAACATTTTTGATAATTAGTTTATGAAATTATAAACACCACCATTAAAATGAGCGACAAATTTCGATCCAGATGTAGTTTACATGTATTTGTAACACATAATGGTGCTGAGCTATAGAAGGAAAAGTAAATCGCCATACACAATCCATGTAAATGACTTTCCTTGCGACTGCCCCCATGATAAAATATCCTTTCAGAATCTTTCTTTCACATTAAGCAAAACCGAGCAAAACATACTTGTAGTTGAATTACTTACATTGGTAATGTAATAAAAAAATTGTGATGTTTTTACCATTTTAATCATAATATTATATGTGTCAATTCTGACAGCTGGAGCAGATTAAGAATAGACCTATAAATTTTAAAACTTCAAATCGACTGCTACGATGACTTAACGTGCACTTTATAGGGTACATTAATCTAAGTTGCAGAAAAATACAAGTACATTTTTTTGGTCACCCCCTTTTGGTGTATAATTACATCTCTACTGCATACAAATCTTAGACATATACATAAAGTACAGAGCAGCTTCACAAGTGAATAAACGAATTTATGTTATTAATTGCTTTTTATTAAAGCCCTGGCTATAATTATGTAAAATTAATCTCTAGAGAAAATCCTCTAAAAATTATTATTTTTTAAATAGGTTATTATTTTAAAATAACGAAATATGCCTTTTCGATTTGAATTTTAGGGGTAGAAAGTCTCGTTTTCATTCCTTTTGGTATCCTCCCTGTAATAAAATTAAATGAGATTTTCAATTTTGATGATCTTTAATTGAGGTTATAAATATAATATAGCGAGAGGATAGAGGGAGACTACTATTGGAAGAGGAGGCCTAAAATAGATAAAATACGGTAAAAATATGAGATGCTCAGATAGTATCAGGACTGAGCAACCGAGTGCTTCGAGAATGCTTAGTCTTATACTATCAACAGTGAGCCCATGCCCAGTCTTGATACTATCAAGACTTGAGCATTGGTTGTTCAGCAGACTCTTTCTTGATAGAGGTTCTAATAAACCGGTACATCCTAATGTAAACTGTACTGGTGCAACTCTTAAATTTTGTTAAACCGTATTGCGGTTTGATCGGTCAATTACAGTAATTAGAATTATTGGAATTTTGTTTTTTAGACCTCACGAGGTCTTATAGAGCCGTCTGTCCGTCCGTCTGTCAACAAGATAACTCGAGTTTCGAGTAGCAATGAAGTTAGGCAGATTAAACTTGGCACGCACATTGTAAAGGACAAAACTAACTTCGTTAGTCAATTAGAATGTTTCAATAATTGCGACAAGGATAGCACAAAAACTTAATGCTTCAAATTTCTTTTTATTACTCCAGGACAAATAATATAAGCATTCTGCTTCTAGACAAATAAATACAAAAGCGCTTCTACCGCTTTATTTTATCTTATTTTAAGTAGGTACTCGTCCTAATAGCAGTGTCACAATAAACCAGATACTTTTTGAATTAGTAGAGTAGAAATCGACGTTTTTCCGGAACCTACTTTGAAAACACAATTACTGCTTTTACTTTGCTTTGATAATTTTAAGTTTAATGCTTTTAAATCGTTAAATTAAAGACAAAAATGAATTCCTTTGGTAAAAAATTTCTTAAGTGTCAAACAATTGAATATTTTTATTCAATCAATCCCATTAGTTGCAAAATTTACAATTTGTATTTTATAATTCCCAATTTTGTTATGTTCAAACTATCCTTCGGTGTCAAACTGAATAGTTTTTACATATCAGTAGGAATCGATATTTCCGAATACTAACTATAAAAACAAAATTACTTCCAATTTTGTATGTTTAATTTGTTTTTTATTTTCTATGTATAATTGTTTTAGCTAACTTTATTCAAATAGGTTCTCCAATATATTTGATTGCGGTTCCAACAAACTCAAAGCATAATTAAGTAGTGCCTATATTAAACCTATAGTTATACGGTTGCATGGAGCTGACCGCCCCGCTGAAGAGACAATTGTTTTAAGAAAAATAAGGACTTCCTATTGTTCCTATGTAAAGATAAGGGCAGAATGTTGTATCCAGATATGGAATTCTGTATACGGTCTATAAACAAGTGTTTTTTATTAAATAAAAACACAGTTAAAAGTTATGTCGAACCTTATTCATATTATATGTACTTCAAGATAGTGCTTCCAACTCTATCCACCAACACTATACCTGCCACTCCTCTACCTCGTGACACTCGTGAGGTCTTCGTAGCTTTGCTTGATATAAGTTTTTGCTCTTTAATTTTGGAAATTTCAACTACTCATTAGATGATAAACAAAAACAATTCTGAATTGGTGAAATTAACTCATTTTAACTCATTAGCTACCTCATTTAATTATTGGGTATTTTTCCCTATAAATAGGAAAGATTAAATTATTTCCTTATTTATGTATTTATATTGTAAATAGTTGTGGAAGTGTAAAATGATTTATGTACTAATCAATTTACAAGAGTTTATTTCTCAATTGCGTGGAAGCATCCTATCACTTAATCACTTGCGAATTCATAAGTGATAGTCGGCAAAGTTAACATTATACAGGGTGGTCAATTTATAATTATATGAGTTGATTTAGCCATAATTCCTATACATGTCTCAAGTTATAGCATCCTTGACTCAGTTTGGTGTTACACATTTTGGCATATGCCCACGTAAGGGGCTGAAGATCCTTTGTGTTTTGAGCGTTTGAGATTATTCAAAATGGCATTTTGGCATTTACTCCGATACATCTTTGAACAAAGCCATGTATTCGAGATGTATTCGATTAACAGATATTATAGCTCACGTCATAAGTTGGAGTGTAGTATTTAAATAATTTATATAAAATAATTCCCAATAAATCTTCGAATTCTTAGGTTTAATTTAATATAATATACTACATCACCAATGAAACAATGACGTATATTAACATGTATACACCACTCTGTATTATAGAGAGCAATTTTAGAGGAAAAAATTGAGGCGTATTAGGAAGTAGTGAGGAGATAACGCGTGATAAGCTGATACACAGATTGCGATTTTCATACATAGATTATATGCGATATGCGTCTTGAAATTGTATTTTATTGCTATGTGCATGACCATTGATATTTAACATTCAGAAAAATGTATATTGTCTTTATTTATGGGTTGAAATTGGTTGTAATAATGTAATTATAAGTTGACATATATAAGTAACTTAACACTTAACGATGAAGTAGAAATTGCATTACATGTATATATTAGATTAGTGGAACATATTAATAAATGTAAACAATTTACAACCTACATGAACTAACAAAGCAATTTTATTTGTTTTAGAGAGGCTAGCTCCAGTCAACTAGATTTCTTCAAAATGCTGGACCAAAAAATTGAAGAGGTGAGTTATTTCTTCTTTAGACAAGTTTAGTTGATGCGATCTTTATGTGTCTTTAAGTATCTACAGTTGTAATTATAATGGCACGGACACTCAATATACTAGATATTTGAAAGCCAATAAGCAAAATACTAATCTTCATGAACAGAAACTATCCTTAATTTTTAATGACTAATTACTGATATTTGTAAGGCGAAATTGAATGTAGTTTGTACGAGTACAGTAGAGAACTAATAGTTTTAACAGTTTGTGTAATTATTATGCTGTAAGCACATGAATGATTCTCTTTTGGTATGCATTTAGAAATAAGTAGCTAGTAGCAAAAGAAGAAATTGTTTTCAGTATGTAATTATGTATTTATTTTGACACGAAATTCATTCTCACAACAACAATCTCTGAATCATTCTTATCGAGAAACACTCTTATACAAACAACTTGATTGAAACATGGCCATAGAAAGTGAAATTCTGAGCACCATGCAAAACAAATGACCGTAATACTAGCAATAATATAATGATATAATGTATGTAATCGTAATAGTATCTTTATATAGTCATTTTCTGAGCTTTACCCCTTTAGAGGTTACTTAAAATGCTAAAACACGTAAGTGTGAAATAAATACTAAATAACAGATATGATTAAGTACTGAGACAGTTTAAGTATTACACAAGTAGAAAAAAACGTTTAAGCCTCAAGACAAGGGTCTTCTGTGGTATGGTAATATTAGTTTGTAAGGTCAGATCAGATCAGGTCTTCCCAAGCTATAACTACTGTTGGTACTTTAATCATAAAAACATCTACGCAGCGTATATCATATAATAGCAAACTAGAAAATGTACTTATTACTGTATTCAGGAGACATTGAGGTAATAACGAAAATATTTATACACATTTCTCTCTAGGCTAATTATCAAATCACTGGTTGTAATATTTAATTAACACTGACTCTCTCGAACACTAAAATTTAATTTCAAGTTATGTTTCGATTCTTTTTCTTCGCTCCCCGTTTCGTTAACAGAAAGTTTTTCATCTTACATGTGCTCATTAATCTTTTTATGTTTTCATAACTTAACATTATTTCATAATATCTTAACTAGGCACAGTCCTACATCTCTGACCACTAAACCACTAACTAACTAGCGAACAGCGTACTTTTTATTATAATATATTTAGCGTTACATTACATTACATTCAATACTCAAACCACCAGTACAGTACACGTAATTAATTTTGTAAATATTTGTGTTTTGCATTTTATACGCCTACAAACTATGTAGGTAGTATATGCGTATGGTTTATAGTGGATTATTAATTTCAATAGAGATATTTTTAAGGAACTCAAGGAAAAATGTTTGGATATTTTTACCTACTAGATACGCGATTACATTGCACATACATCAATGTCATTGAATTCACTTTATAGTATGCTATTGCTTTCTGTAATTACAATTTGATTTAATATTTCCTATGTGCATAAATTATTTATTTAATTTTTGAAAGATTCTTGAATATGTTTTCCAGCTATATTAATTAGCTCTTAATTGTACTCCAATGAGTTTCCGTCTGTTTCTGCACGCATCTTCTTGTATTTGCATGCCGCAGCCGGACTAGTATACACTTGTATTGTATAGATTTCCCCTTATTATTGACACTTATATTAACGTCCGTAAAATTCCAATCGATCAAAAATTAACAACACTCAAAGCTACCGCTACAGTTCTCCCTATAATTTTTATCTATTTATATTTAGTAGGTTAAACAGTATAACAAAATTTTGCAGATATTAAATTGGCAATTACAAGTTAAGTCATTACAGATATTTACCCTTATATTATTATATTACATTGTAGTGGATTTTCACAATGTTTTCGTATACATTCGTCCTTATGATAGTTGTATTGTAACAGCAATAAGTTTAGCAATGATTAGTTGTTATTTCCTTCGCTAATTTTTAGCTTCGAAACAGTGCACCAATTTTCACCAGCTTTTACTTTTTACCGTTTCGCATAAAATATTGTCAAATATTTTTCCTATGGTAGTACAAGATTGATACGAGTAGTTTTACATCATATTTTCATAAGTATCATATAGTAGAATGTAACTGTAAAGACAACTATACAGTTCTTTGATTTGAACTATTGTAGCGTCCAATAATGGCCGGTCGATTGTTGAAGTAGCATTTAGAATGTCATTTAAAGTTGACTACACCTACATCAATTGCACACTTTTATTTTATAGTATTTAGTTCTTTGCAGGGTGTGCACAAATGTTCCTGTGATTTTTCATATGTAGTAAGGAATGATTATGGTGATACTTATTAGTAAGTATTACTTACTAACTATGTACTGAAAATGTTACGGGGTAATAGGAATACAGGAATAGTATTTATAAGTACCTATGTGTGTATTATTAATCGCAGTTTATTGCTCTGCAGAATTAACTGAGATGAAACTGATTGGTGAATTTTGTTTTGTGTGAAAGGGTCCAGATTACGACCCTGAAGAGGATCAAGATGACTTTGAGCGCAATCAAATGCGAAACATGGACATTTGGAATAAAGGAATTAAGAGCTTCTTATGCGAGGCCAACAAGACACCGCCAGACAAGTCCTCTACTAATTGCCACTGGGATGATGACGGGGACTGACATAAGCAGTTCTAATAATAAATAAACATTTCATCCCTACTAAACTGTACTACTATACTACTACTACTACACTACAACAATATTTCTACTCCAATTAAATGTCTCATTTATATTACCTGTATTCCAAAAGACTGACGTAATTTTATTCTGAACAGGTAAATAAAAACAATTGTTTGTTGGGCAAGTTCATTATCAACGAACGCCCTCTGAGCAAAAAACATCACTGCTTCCAACGTACAAATTATTTCGATGCGAGTGAAAAGTGTGAATGTGTAATGTGTCAGGAACGGGGGATGATGATTATTTCAAATTGATTTTTGTCTGTGTATGTTTGTATACTATATGGCCAATGTATTTGAACGCTATATTATAAACTCATATAAATACTTGTGACGTTACTAATTAAAAAGTACATGTATCAATGGTAATTCTTATACTCATACAATACAGTAGGTACATATTACACTTATCATAAATAACTATAATAGTAATAGTAGGTACACTCTTAATTATTTCGGAGCAGTTTCAAAATTGTAACTCTAGGATTAAATTTCATTCAATGTAGCTTAATGGAGTACAGGAGAATGGAAGAAAGCAGCATTTATGAACTGTTTGAGGCTTTTAAGTTTGCTTTTCTAAATTCTTGGAAGAAATATTTTATTTGGAAGAAAGTTGTTTGGCAAGTTCAGTATATTTAATAAATTTAGATGTGGGGGAATCCGACGGTAGCTGTGACTCATCTTTCGGTGAGACGGCTCCAGGACTCTTTTCCTTAATGAAGTGCATCTTGGCAAGATGATGTCGGTACGCTCCCTTTGATAGAAACGGAGTTTCGCAGAATGTGCATTTCAACACATTTTCTCCGTCATTCATTGACCAGTTGAGTCCAAGCAGAGCCGAGCCTTCAACTCCTGCACGAGTAAACAAAAATAAAGTCATGTTAAATATTTATGTCAGCAAAAGGAAAATATGCACGTGTACATAATAATTACTCCAGTATGTCAAACAATTACGCAGTTATTATGACGCTTTTAGATATGATGCATAAACAGATAAAGTATTTATATCGTACATCAAACAAAGTGTAAACCACAAACGTTTTGCACTCAACCAGCTTGGGTAGAAACAGTTGTAAAATCAAACGAACTCATGCAAGGAAGAAGAAACGCATCTAACCTGGTGATGACTGTGGGTTTGAGGAAGAGGTACTTGTTGGTCGAGAGCTTGTACTCACAACGGGTGTGTTTTCAGTTTTATCACACAATTTCTGCAATGCAGCAAGAGGGTGATGTGAATTATGCTGAAAACCAGTCGGAGTCGGGGGTTTATTTCCTTCGTGATTGCCTCCGATGGATTCAAACATGGAACTGAGAGCTGATAAGCTGTTAAATTTCATTTTATCGGCTTTGATCTCGTCTGCAGCCTCTGGTGTCTTTGACTGCTTCGGAGATTCGTCTTTGGTTTCTGGAATCGGGGAAGGGGTACTGGGAGTTCGAATCTTGGAAATTTCATCTGACTTTTCTGAGGAGACGCTACGCGGTCTTGCCAGGGGAAATCGCGGGGGTACAGGTAAAACACTTGGATCGACAAGTGGCTTTGTGTAATCTACTGATTCGTCAATTCCAAGTCTCTTCAGTATGCTGAAACAAGAATGATAAAATGTTTATGCCCATCTTTCCAACACATATTATTATTTAGAAATGTAATGTCACGTTTATGTAACTTTATTACAGAGAATGTAAATTGCTCTGTTTGCTTCGTTGCATGTGGATATTTTATAAGGAGTGGTTCATTTACCTTGTGCCAACGGGAGGAGTGGGACCGACAGCGGGATTATTCATGCCTTTGGTTCGATAGTCAAAAGATTTTTCAATCATCTTCTCGATTGCATTTAGAACGGAAGACTCTTTCTTCTCATCCTTGTCTTTGGTGGCTGTAGTGGTAGTACTAGTGGTAGTGAGATCTTGAGGAGGTTCTGATGACTCTTTCTTGGGCGACTTGATTGTAGGTGTTGGTGGGCCACTTGAGCCCAGTGACTTTTCGCATACTCGTAAGTGCTCAACAAACGCAGGAGCTGGAATTTTTTCTCCACATTTTTCACAAGAGATACGAATCTCTTTCTTCATTTCGGAATTTGCCCGCTCCAGCTCCAATAATTTTCTCACTGGAAGACTCTTTTTGCGCTTTTCCCTTGACTGCCGTCGTCGAGAGCCGGACTCTGTGATTGATCTCATTATGTGTTCTTTGTAGTGAGAGTTTTTTACCATATGATTAGACAGCTCTTTCAGCGATGAAAAGGCCTATTGAGACAGAATAATAATAAACCAAATGAATGACATCCTGAGACTAAAAAAGAATATTATATTGTCTAAATATGAATAGGAGCACGTAAAAAAGTATTTCATTTCCATTACTGCTACAAATCAGAATCTTCCGCTTACCTGATCACAAACTTTGCAGGTTAAAACTGCACTAACATGAGAATTAGTCGAAGAAGATTTGTCTTCAGAAGATCTCCACGAAATAAGTTGCTCTTGAGAGATTATGTTCGTGTAGTGTTGAGTCTGCTGCATGTGCGATGTCATTTCTGCGAGAGATCGGAAACTCTGACCACACCACATGCATTTTAAAATCTGTCTTGTTTGTTCTGCTCCTTTTCCCAACCAAACATCTTGTCCTCTGACTAATTTCCTGGGAAGGTGGACAGTTTCTGTAAAACCAACCACGTTGTCAGCACTCAGCACATATCTTTTTCCCTTAACACTACGATACATTCTGTGCTAACACGATCTTAAAAATGCAAATAAACATGAAGATGTCATTGTGTCTCATTTGAAAAATATACTTTGAAAGCTTATCGTCAGTTATTGAACCATATAGTTTACTACACAATCCTCATGAATGAGAATGTTTCTTTCTGAATACCTACACTTTTATTAGGTATTCATTTATAATATTTGATTTGATTTTGATTTGTCTTTATTTGTGTGATAGCTCTGATCAGCTCTAGACTGTTCTCTTAAGTGTCAAAATCTTTATTACACAAATACACAACTGATACTAGCAAACTAGCAATAGTACCAATACTAATTATAAAATATAATGTGTACTATGAATATAATTAAGTATGAGTAAGTGTAAACAGGAATATGAAATAATAAGTGAGTACTATGAACTATGTTAGTAGAGGTGGAGTATAAATAGTAAAGAGTGCTTGCCTAGTGAAGTACCTTTGAGGAGTAGCGAGGAATCCTGCTGAGTGTTAGAAGGAGCAGGAGGTGGAGGAGGAAGATTGATTTGCGGCTGCTGAGTCGTTGCTTTTGGCGAAGTGAGATTTGACAAGGAAGGGCCGTGTTTTGCTTCCTTCATATGAGAACTAAGGGCCGATAAAGACGGGAAGGTGACGCGACAACAAACACACCGGAGAACATCTCTGGTGCCACAAGAGCTCTGAGCGAGCCATTGGGCCTGCCATGAAGAACTAGAACTACCTACGAAACACAAACACAAAAAGACCACAAGTGAAAACAAGATCTGATGTTACGATCAAGCCTCGGTGAGATCCCATTTTACGATTTTACTGCGGAGCACAGCTTCATGCAACTTTAAACAAGTCTGGAAGTCCCTTGACAATAATGCAATAATAAGAATATCAACTCAAAAACTCACTGCGATTTCCCGGTGATGTCAATCGTGTCTCTGTTTGACCCACTCGACTCAACTCGGACATTTTTTCTAAAGCTTTCGAGCCCATATCTGGACTTGGAGAGCTTCCGTTCCAGTTCAGTTTCCCTTCTCCCCATTTCAGTAATTTCTTCGGTGGTGAGTCTTCGTCATTTTTCTTATGAGATACTGACAGGTCCAAAGGGCTGTCGCCTACAAGCGCCGTGGCACCCTGTCTGCTTTGCTTACGTTGGCTAAAGTCTAAAACGGCTCCATTCTGGGCTAATGGACTAGGACTTTTACGTGATCTAAAAATATCAAATTGTTATATACATTAATTGTATTCCAGTAACAAATATGACATATTATACAACATCAAATAAATGTTTCAACTTGGACATGTGTTATCTGCAATTGCACCTAAATGCTAATATAAAAATAATTGGCAAAATTCCTTACGGAGGTGAGCCAGAGTCCCTAGATTCAGAGCCTTCTTGAGTTTGTGATTCCTCGGAATCTGAACTTTTATCTCCATCATCAGATCCATCGGAAGATTCAACTATAAACGCACACATAAGAAAAGTAAGTAAGAAAGTGGGTTTCAGGTAAAAGCTTTCCTTTCTCTATGTTTATGAAATGAAGGTCGGATCCGATCCCTTTTAGCGGTTGTTGAACGAGGAAGAAAGGGTGTCGGAGCGTAGTAGTTGTAGTAAACTCTCGCTCTCCGTTTTTCGGACTCAAACTGAATATTACATGTATGTATATTGTATAGCCACTATACAAGTACATCATTGTACCTTTACAAAACCGAGCTACTCAGAGAGAGACGAGTAGATACTATCTGCACTTGCAATGCTACTATCATTTCACAACTAATATAGAGAAGGTCGCTAGGTTAGCGTTTACATTCTACGCTATAGCTGTTGCTATACTATTCATTCATGTGTTTCAAACTCGCTTTACATTACTACACTCTCTTTACTATTGCTTAGCTTACCCTCTTTTTTTATTCCTGCGTTGGCTGCAGCCAGATTCTCAAGTTCCCCTGTAACACACAAAATGAAAATACTGTTAGGTTAAATAAAAGTTCACAAAATTCGTTTGATATGCATATAGTGTGTAGTCAATGTGGTGTGAAAGTATACGAATAACACGAGATTATTCAATATCCGCGAACGTAACATTGATTGACACAATAAAAGCCAATACAAAACACTTACAATACATTTATATACTATAGACGATCATTAGTCTGTTTGTGAGTATTGACAACATGCTATAAGAAAAGCATGTACTAAACAGACATTTGAAAACTGAAGAAAGGAAAGAAAGCATTTTTTGAAGTACTACTACTCCTACTGTACTCCTTGATAAGTTGAACACAGAGAAGCAAAGGAAAGGGAAATGCATACTCAAAAGCCAGGACTTGTTCAAAGGAACTCGAATAGATCACAAACAATAATATGAACATGTATTGAATCTTATGTGGTGTATTTAAGGAGAGTGGTGTGTATGCACAATACACAGCACGGAATAATACACGGAAGTCGTGTGGCCGTGTGGTAGAGAGAAGGGGTGCAGTGTGGTGTATGTGTATAGTATATTGCACATAGCAGTTTCCTTATTTATATTGTGCTGCTAAGCAATGTAATGTGTTTCTGTGTACGAGAGTTTTGGTGGTCGTTGTTGTAAGAATGAGGGAAAGATATCATTCGTTGGTTGGTTTGTGAATTCCTTGCAGTTGTACAGGAAATGGTGAGTATCTTGCAATCAAAGATGAGATGCTCCTCACGACCGTCGGTCTCTTAGAAAATGAAAACGTAGTTGCTGACCTCAACAGAACGTTCATCATATTAATTACCTTCGTAATTTTCAGTTGACGCTACGTGGACTGATTTTTGTCCTCTGTGCTTGCTGCATTGACATAAGAATTGTCTCGCGAATAAATTACTGCTCGTCTGTAGTTGGGAGTACGTGAGAGAAACAAAGCTCTCTCGGAGGCATGTGCTCCCATGTGATTCCTACATTTGTGACGGTTTGGATTTCTTCTGTTGGCAGCTAATAAAGGGGAAGCTCAGCTCAGCATCGACTCTCATTACTGCAGCGTAATGATTAAGATCTACCTTGGCAGTCTTTCTGACTAACTAGTCTGTGTGATGTGATGTGAGCTAATAACCAGGTATGTACAATAAACCAAAACAACCTCCGTCGTCGGCTCACTCACACACTCCATTCTCTACCTACAACTTTGTGCTTACTCTAGACTATCTTTATATCTGGGCACAATTTACTACAATACGGCACACAACAACCAAGCAACACACACAACACACCCGTGTCCTCTCATATCTTCAGCTTAGACCAGTCAATTCAATCTTAAGTCTCTAACTATTCCGTTCGTGCTCTACTACTCTCTATTTAACTATTACTGTACTTGACTGGCTCGGATGAGAAATGAAATATGTGGATTTCTAATTGTAATTCCTATATACCTAACCCATAGAGGACTTTAATAATAATACCATAAGATCTTCATAGAGGTACAAATAACAGAACATTCTTGCAGTAGGTGTAAGTGTAAGAATTAATGTACAAAAATATTACTGTAGATGTCTATATAAAATAATACTAAGGACTGTGCAGCAGAATAACTACCACTACTACACTCTTACTACTGATGCGACTGTATCTGTACTGCTACTATACAACCATCACACGATTACGTTCGTCAGAATGTAGAACAGGTAAGTTAATGTAAGAAATTCTAGCAAGAAGTAAGAGCATCTCTTTTGCTAATACAGATACAGATGTTATAGAGTTATACAAAGCAACACTTTGTAAATTGTAACTTCCCATCCTATGAAACAACTAACTACACAACACCAAAGCAACTTCCATCCAAACACATTTCATACGACTACTTATGTTAGTGCTATAAGTATTTGGCTTGTTATAATACCATTACTACATTACCTTGTATTACATTATATTACAACATACTCAAGTGTTTCGCTTGCTCCTTATGTAGTAATAGAGTACAAAGTGTAAACTTAGTTGGTCCTATTATACTTTAAGATAAGTTATAACGTGCCCCTGCAGCGCACAAACATCTCACTTATCTTTACATTTATATCTGCCTATCCTATCTTTTCTTACAGACACATTGCATTACACACATCTTAACACAGGTATACATACGTACATTACATCCACATGCCTAGTTCAAAATGTGTGTTCTTTTACAAAGCGCAGTGTAGTAGAACGCAATATTTCTACTTCGATGTGGTTGCCGCATTAGTAATAAGGAAAAGGAGATGATTTTAAGTTTGAGACCGAATTGTGCTGGTGAGATGAGTGGATCTCATATTATACTAGTTGCTAGTCAGCATCTTTACTGGAATGAAATAGATTTACAATGTATATAGACACTTGGGTGTACACACTACTCATTGTCAGATGAGAATAAGTGCAGTATATCATTTAGCTGTGTGTGCAATGTGGACCAGTCATGCGGTGCACACAATGCAGTACGCTACGTCGTGAAATATAAAGAACATTAATGTGGCTTCCCAAGTTAGTTCATTTGAGTTAGAGTTGTCATGTCAGTAGTTAAAATGGTAAATGAGCAGAAAACAGGTATTTCTGGATTTAAAGTTAAAATTGAATGAGAATTGTAAAAAATGTATTAGGGCTCCATAAGTGAAAGACTAAGTATGTCTAATATATAATGTGGTGTGAGAGCACAGAGAGTGGAGTCCTGAGGAAAAATGATATATAGGTGAGTGAGATGAAGAATGCAATGCATTTGGTCATATTGCACGAAACGAAGAAGAAACGGACTTGTAGGAACACTGGTGAATATCTGAGTTAGACATGCACACGTCCAACTAACTCTCGTTGTAGCTATTCAGTCAATCCAAAGTATATTCAGAGTGTTACTAATGCTTAGTTTATTTCTCAGTCTATTCACAGTTACAATGTAAGACAAACTGTCGAAAAGGTCAATTTTTCACTCAAGGTATCAATTGTCAATACTAAAGGCGAGTTGTGTATGTGAATGCCCGGAGGACTCCCTCCGGTGTTTTTCATTTGACGTAAAATCTTAATTTATCACTTGAGACATTTGTTATTGAGGAGAGTTGGAAGAATGAAGAATACAGAAAGAAACGAAAGAGCAATAATGTTCGTCAAGTTGGTGAGCAAAGTAAAGTAATGTAAAAAGAATATAAATACATATAAAAGTACCTAGACATAAATAACTAACATAATATACGACGGTTGGTTGGCAGTGTGGTGTGGTGGATGGAGGAGATACCGAAATATAATGTAAGGACATAGTTTAGAGTGGAATTGAACGTTGCTTGCGTATATTATTTGTATACATTTCGTATGTGTATGTAATATATCCTTCAGTTCAGTTGAGTTAGTTGAGCAAAGAAGAGTCAGTCGTCAGTTCCATGCAAATGCACAGCCCAAGTTAACTAAATGCATGTATCGCGCACATAAGACATAAAGGAAATTTTGAAGGCGAGTAAAGTGTGAGAGAGCGTTTGTTTGAGACTGGTGTATGAGTTGGTGTGTGCATGGTATGTGTGTGTATGTGAGTGAGTTCAGGTAAGTAAATTTCGTGTGAGTGATTGGTAAATGAGAGTTGTATAAAAGATGAGGTCTTGGTGTTGGGGACTGTAGATCGTCTGGGGGTTGTGGAAGTTTGGGGGAGTGGAGGTTCCTTCAAAGAAAAACCAGAAATTTATCGTTAGTTCGGCGTGATTCGTGATGGCAATAAATCGTCACGGCGATGTATTTTTCTGATGTATTTATGTGCTCCCTCCTCTTTAGACGAGAACGTATACGTCCCTTTTGAGATTTATGTTTGACAGATGACAGTTCTCGACATTCTCGGGATCCCCCCCACTCCCCCGTCCATATTTACGAGCAACATAAATAATACTCACCTCCCAACCCACGGGAAGATTCCTCATCAGCATTCATCAATAAGTCATTACACCATGATTTCTAATTATTTACCATTGTTTTTCGTGAGTCGAATCTACTCAACTCAACCAAACCAGACCAAACTACACTCAAATCATAAAAGTCTAACACTATTATACAATATTATAACGCTGAATAGCGCTGATATGGTTCCCTGTCTTGGTTGAACACATCCCAGACTGCACTACACAGTGTATAGCAGCCTGAGAGCTGACAGAAGGAAAGAATAAGAGAGGAACGGAGAGGAGAGCCAAACATTCACAGCCCAGCCAACAATAGAGAGTCTCAGGAAAGGCCAGAGTCATAGCCAAAGTCATAGAAGAGACCACTAGACCAGGCAGGCTGAGATGAGACTCCCAACAACTCAACATGATCCTCTCCCATCACATCCAACATAACATCACTCCTGACAATTTCGCTAAAAGCTGACTTTTCCTTAAAAAGGCATCCTGCCTGCCTCTCAAATGCGACTCTACGGCCGAGAAACCTTTTTTCGCTCATAATTTACTGCTCTTATAAATCTTGCTGAATAAAGTCTCTACAAAATAAATCCTAGGGTCATTTCCTGTCGCGTTCAAATGTGAATCCATCTAAAACAATCTGATGGAACTATGGAACTGTTTGCTATTCAACCAAACCAAACCATAGGCAACGACGACCAAGAAGACGACGACGACGAGAGCAACTCAACTCTGGTCTTCGTTCATTCATACCCAACAACCAGACTTTTCTTACACTGCACTTCCACCACCACCACCACTACATCCACTCAACTCACTCATTCGTACTCTTTCTCTCTTTATATCTCCCTATACATACTTTTACAACTTTTATCCATACAAACATACAATCATACGATACGAGCACACTATTCTCTATACAAATGTATGTGGAACACTTCTTCGAGAACCACCACCGCACTACCACCACCACTCCGTACTCACACCGTACTCTCCGCTCCGTCTCCACTCTTTTTCCGTAACATGTTCCTCTCTCCAGCTCCAGCAGCACTAGTCCACTTCCAGTCGGCTACAACAATAATATTGCTCACGCTATGCTCAATGCTCCTCACATGTATATTCGTCTACATAATAGTTATTGCTTATATCTCACTCAAATCTATACTTTTATACGTTGTGGAGCACTGTGTGCTTCATGTACTAAATACTACTAATACGGTATAAATAACATCTTTGATCCGAAGTGAAGTGAAGCAAAGGAAGGAGGGCTCGTCTCAATTCTACCCGACTAGCACAATCTTGTCTGCTCATCTCTATCCCAAGCGTCTCCCGTAACTGATATAAATATAACCAATCTGGAGCATTCGCATGCAGTTGTTTGCTAAACTGGAAAATTCTCTCCACCAACAAAGAATAAATACAAAGAGATGAAATGATGATGATGAAGATGATGATGAAATGAAGAAACCAGGCAGTGGATTGATGTGCATACAGTACATACTCCACTCGTTCCCATCCACACTCTCATACAAAATGCATGTAATAATGGAAAAGTCACCGAATAAAGCGCACAGAGCCAAAGCGAAAAGAACGAGAAATATTCAACAACAATTGATTTCTGGAGCGAATCAGAATGATGACATAAATCAAGTGCTATGGCGCCACAAATGACCTGCAAGCTGACCTGTCACGTTTGAAGGAGGCACGGCTATGACTTATGTGCCAAGTGTAGACTGACTTATGAAGGAGTAGTCTTGATTGGCTGGCCACACTCCTACGTGACTACCTGTCCTCAACAAATTATGTCAGGCTCTCATCAGGCAGTGGCCTGGCATGAGAAAAAACTTTACCAAGGACTACTCCTATCCTGCCAACCTGCCAGCTACATAAGTATTATATTATAACTCTCTCTGCTTCTTACTCACTTCACTTCTCCACACAACCACCATGCCATACCACCACATCTCAAGATACTGCTAATAGTAGTAAGTAGTAGTAACTTCACACAATACATATTATTATTACCATTATACCCCTATCCCATACACGTTCTCTATACACATGTAATGCTTTCAACAACCCATGGCTACACATAACTTGTACGCGTATACGTAACACATAGATTACATGTGTAGGTACACACATCTCTAGGTTGAGGCGAGAGCACCAGATATATAAAGCCGTGTATAAAGAAATAGAGCTTCTTGTAGCAACTCCGACTTTTCATCTCAACACCAACAACACCATAAGACCAAGTCAAGTCATCTTAACTCTTAACAAAGTCATAGTCAATCTACTCGAATCGTTTTTCGTATCTTATGCACTCCACTCTCTTTACACGAACAACGGCGGAGAGTGTACCTACATAAGTAGTGTAGTAACTCTTGTTGTTATAGAGCAATCCAGATAAATAGATACAACGGCAGAGTGGAACAGAATGGCAGATCGCAGAGCATCGTGGGGATGAGAACGAGTGCCACGACTAACTCTGCCTACTACGACTTGCCTTGACGAGTATAATCGAGAAAAGAAAAGATATGGGCAATGAGTCTAGTCAGCCAAGTCGCATGAGTCAGTTGCAGATTAACTTGAGATGATGTTGAGTATTGGATATGATTTGGCTATTGATTGGCATTCGGCATGTCTGCGAAAGTCAATAATTCTTTCCTTTTGCTATATGGCTATAAATGTAGGCTGGACTGGGTGGATGCACTGCATGTACAGCGCTAAGGAATAATATTACTATTACTTACCTGTTTGGATTGCACAGGCAGTGTGACTTTATGTTAATTCAGCCTCGTGCATATCTGCCACTACATATCTCAGATATGCACCAATACCTATATTGTTATTATGGGCTAGATCCTTATGCTTGTTTGTTGTTTATGTGAGAATTGTTTGTGTTGTTTAGATTTGGGTAGACTACCTACCTTATAGGTATGTAGGCATTATGTACATACTGGCACTAGCAGTATGTATGTTGCACAAGTGTATATAGTATTGGATAAAAGCATTGAGTGAGCTGACTTTGATTTGTATTACTTAGTTAGCCATTTCTTTCTTGTTACTGCTGCGTTATGTGATTGTGGAGTATGCGGGTAAGGTAGGGCTATTGGTATTAGTAGTGAGAAGTGGTGAATGAGAAGCATTCACATTGTGGCACATTGTACAGAAGTACAGAAGAAATAAATGTGAACAGGCATTACATGTACTATGTACATGGTGTAGGTATAAGTGTAGATGCACATTGGAATGGTATTATGGTATGGCATGACTGCTATTGTACCTAAATTATTGGTAGTAAGTACATAGTGCACATTCACAGAATAATATAATAGATATAAAGATTCCATCGTATATTATGTAATGTTGTAGTAAAGTAAAGTAAATGTATGTGGAGTAATCTGCAGAAGACGAAGACGAGAGTGGGGAATAGATGTCCAACTGGACTTGGATTCCCCCATGTGATGTTGGTGATTGACGTAGGGACACTAACGGAGGGGCGCTGGTGGGTATAGCCGACTCTTAGGGCCTTCGCTGAGAGAGGAGAATTGTGGAGGAAAGCCATCAACTCTGTCAAATAAATCTTTGCTGTACTACGGCCCGGTTTTTGAGTCTAGTCTGCAATACATCAACGGTGCGACTCTGCTCAACTCTGTGAAGGCATCAAACGCTTCCAAAATATAACTCAGTACTAAATTCTTACTTGTGACAGGCCAAATGGCCTTTTTTGCTTCTCTATTCCATTTATAAAATATAGCATTTTGGTCCTTTATTACACAGGAGGGGCAGTGTTTGGGGAGGGTGCATCCAATGGTTGTTCGTCACGAACCAGCCAACTTCTGCCCCCCTGACACTCCGACAATCCCGCATTTGAATCCGATAGCAACTTCACATATTAACTCACACAACTGCTAACTGCATACAACAACCAACCAACGCCAGACTCACATTCACATCAAACAACTAAAACCTAAACCATCAACCTTCTTAATCAACTTATGGCAAAACACACTTAACTCTTTCCCTATCACTCCTTGTACAACCATCCCGTATTATGAACACGAGAGACTCGCAGTTTCTCTTCTCACCACTCTCTCGCCCATAATATAAAACCACATTTACATTTAACAAAACTTCAACGCGGCTCCCTATTTACATACAATGCATATAATCAAATGCACACCTATTTACCAACAAACGCTACTAAATAACTAATTGCGTAACATGCATCGCCTATACACTTACTTAGCATTTGTGTGCATACTGCTCTTTGTACACACTACATATAACTATTCTTTGTGCCATCCAATGGTAAACAAAAACGCATTCACAGCAAGCTCTCCTAACACAATTCCTTTTCCCTTTTCCTATTTCTTTTAACCATTAAAATGAAGGAAATTCGTTTTCTGTAGTCTTTCTCGTGCATTGTTGAAAGTTTTAACCTTTACATTAGTAATTCTATTCTATACTGTACTTGTTCCTAAGCTCGTTTACAAACCCGCTTGGGATGCACACCAAGTTTATCAACATGATCCAGCAGTAAAGATCAGTCGAATATAGAGCTACAAAATCTTCACAAATTCAAGGCAGATTTACTTATCAATCCCTTACCGAACCAAATTTCTTAAGCCCTTAAAGGTCAAAGGCACAATTTTAAACCCTGTAAAGATCCGTTAAAGAGTCAGATTTTTTAAACCTGCAAACATTCAAGGCAGTAACTTTGTGCAACCTTAAGAATTTTTAAGGGAGATTTTATTGATACTATTTTTAATACGGATATTCATTCCCAGCCCGTTTAATATTTAAGCGTGCATTTGTATGAAGCGACTGTTCTTTTTCCATTTTTGACGCTTCAAATTAAACTCATAATTTTAATTATTTTTTTGCAACAATCACATTTAAAAAACGTGTCCTACAGTCTACTTATTATATACCTACTATGTACTAAGAAACAAGTTTCACTCAATGCGGTTTTGACATATTAAAATAAAAGATTGCTGAAATCAAGTTATTTCAAATGGGAATCATAATAATATCATGAATTTATTGCCTAAGGAATTAATAAACTAGCTGTTAATTTAATTCTGTGAAAATGAAAAGATGAACTAAGATGACATTTTTGACTTGGTGCATATAGCGTGTTTATGAAATGCCAGTTGGCCAAGGATTATATACTGCGTAGTGGAAGTGCTCATTGTACGTGCCCATAGGTTATGAGGTTAAAAATGAGCGTCAGACACAATAAGAAGTTCGCAATAAAAATGCTGACGATTTACAGATATATATTAGGTAGGACTATCGTAAATCTAATGTTTATTAAAATCCAGCGGATCATGAACACCATTAAGATCATGAATAAACGATATCATTACTAACAACCCACAACGAGCATTTTTGAGAGATCGTAAATGTGACATGAGAAGGCCACGAACTGAAAAGCAGAAAATTTGCATGTGTAGTTGCGATAGAAGATTAGCTGTGACTGTAGCTACATTAAGCTACATATAGTTTTCCTTACACCTTGAGTCATCTCTTAAACAAAGTCAAGTCAGGCCAAACGAGTCTTGTGTAGTGTATGGTTGAGCGAAATAAATAAGTGTAATATTGTTTGCCACACGGTGAAGAAAGGAGAGAAATAGATAGACGAGTAGTAACATTCGTGTGATGTGATGTCTGTGCAATTAGTTTGATGGAATGGAGGCATGTTCTCTTTCTCTCTGACTCTTTCTGACTCTCTCTCACTCGAGAACTGCAATTCCAGCAGCAGTAAAGCAGTAACAGTGTGACTGTGTGTGACTTGACTTCAGACTTGACGAAGTGAGTTGACTACTATAGCTCCGATGAAGCAAAAGTCAGATCATGCTATCAGACACGAATTGTGGTCCAGGCTATTTTAAGGTGGAGTGTAATGAAAAGTGGCGTCGTCCTCAGAGTCGTCACAGTCTTCAGTGATCTATAATTCTCACTCACTCGCTCTCTACCACCACCATCTGACATGCATTAATCGTCTTTGCATATATATGTAGTAGTTATTTTAAGAAGCAGATTGATGCCTTCACTCTATTCTGTGAAGCCATTCTGCATTCCACATACCCCTTTCATTCTTGAGACCCTTTCCATCCTTTTGATGCACGTTTCTGTCAGGCAACCATCAGATCCAAATCTGATCTCAGTCCGTCCGAATCACTCCGAGATTCTTCCTTCACTGCTACTACAACTGCTACTACTACCGCAGTACATACAGTCTACGTGTATAAATACGTGCCTATAATCGCTATATAGCACTGTGGCAGTTAGTAATACAGTCAAAGTCAAACCTAACCAAAAACTTTGCTAAAACTAAACCATCTTTCTCCTTGTACATCACATCACATAACATTGCTTTGCTTTACTGCTATCTATCTATCTCTCGTCTTGACTCTTATTCCTTTCTTTTTCTTGACTGCTTTAGTTGAGTGTGTAGTGTAATGTACATGTGTTCTATATTAGTGCGACTACAATATTACCGCATTGACTTACTTTACAAATGCCCCTACTACACTGCCTCTCCGCCTAATACTACTTCCACACTACATTAAAAAGATACATAACACTATCAACTACACCGCATTAAACCATCTCTGTGTCTGTGTGCATTGCTTATGTTTTTAAAAATCCTCACTTGCACTACATTCATATTAGTGATGCTGTGCCCATCTATCAGTGCTGCACATGTATCCGCGTATTAAAACATTATTATAGCATCTTGATCTTGAGTACTACTCCTCCTGTCCCGATTTTTACACATATAGAAAACTATTTCACGACTCATGCTATATGAGCTGAGTTGATGTGATCTGATGGGATGTGTATGTGTTGTGTGTGATGTGATGGGTTGTGAAAGAGCGAATAAGCTTGAAAAACCAAGACAGAGCACACAACACAACACCATCATAGTATTAGGTTCCTTGTGTTACTACTGCTGCTACTGCGATTGAATGTTGAATGAATGCGAATGCTCTTTTATATATAAGTAAGTGGAAGAACGTGTAATATAGCTCTCAACCAAACGAAACAAGTACACAGTACTCACTCAGTTGGTTTGCTTTGGTTTGACTTGACTGAGTGAATGTTAGCACTTGTGATCATGCAAAGAAAGGAAAAGGAGAAGATGGAAGTGAACAGCAAAGAACAGAAACAAGACAAGAAGACGGTAAAGAGAGGAAAGAAGACTCCGATGCTCTGACTTTGGCTCCTAGACTCACTCACTCCACCACACACACATACACACACACACACACTGTACTCTCATCCCAACTCTGCCTGCCTTTCCTTTCCGTACTGGAATTACTCTAATATAATGGCACGGCTGTAGTATTGCAGAGAATCGCCTGCCTGACATCAAACCACATAGCATAATATATGCCTCACAACTCAGTCACTATCTTCAGAATGCTTTAATTGGACCGTATACAAAGGAAATTTTGTGATCTCTCAAGGATGACCAAATACAGTCAAAATTATCGACTCCACTACGAAATGTATAAAATAGCTATACACACAGAATAAAGGCGTAGGTACTAATATAATTTATGCTTACATGGACAATAGCATCATTGTATACCATGTGTTAATACAAAACACATTTATTAATTTTATGTAGGTACATATGTACTAAGTATATTATATATTGAATATGAATGACTGAGTTGGACAAGAGCACCTAAACTATGGAATCCATAGTACCAAACGTTAACTATTTCATTAGATATTAAAGTTATGTCGTTGCAAAGTATTTTTCAAGACAAGGAATCATATTAAATAGTATGTAATGTAGGTATACCTATACATACACATGTACTATGTACAATACAATTATATTACTATTTAGACGTGTAGCATTCAATAAGAACTCCTTCAAGTACCTATTAAACATATTATTTATGCCAATAAGCTGTACGAAAGCGATGTATGGACGTTGGAATTTCCATTATGAAATATGAGGCAGGTATAAATAAGACATGAATGTGATATTATTTGCTACTAAATTGAACATGATGACGAAAAATAAAGAATGGTAAGCTGAGACAAGCATGGAAGACGTGTATTATAGAATTGTATTGAATGAATGATATTATGATGATGAAGTAGATTGATGGTTGACGTTCTCGTATATGTACAAATACACAGAGAGACAAGGAAAACAAAGAAATATCCAAGTCACTGTTTCAGATGAGGCTTTTGGTGTGTGTGAGTGCAAAGGAGCATGGAGCTACAGCAGAAAAGCAAGAGAGCCGAATGAACAGCAAATGAAAGCTCTTGAGAACTCTTTTCGTCTCGTCTTCACTTTGTCAGCGTGTGTATAGCATTTGGAGTAGTGGAGTAGAGTAAGGTAGTCCATATATTCTATAGAGATATAGCGACTGAACTGTGACTGCATTTTGTATCAGTTGATATAAAGTGACTATGAGTTGAGTGGAGTTGAGTGAGTATTCATCCGTATACGGGAGAAACGTATTGCTATAGGACAGTGCACATAAAGAGGAAAGGAAAGGAATACAAGTTGGAATAGAAGACGAGCGAGAGAGAATTGTAGCTTACTTACTTAGTAGCTGCTATTACTACACTATTACACTATTACTACAACTCGTTGCGTCTCTGGCTCTGGCTCCTGCTTGCTCTTTGCACTTCTATCAAGTTGAGCTGTGTGTGTGTCTGTTGCTCAGCTCGAAAAGGAAACGAGCGAGACTATTCTTATTCTTCATAGAGGTAATCAATCAATATTTCATGTGACTGTGAGAATATTTCCAAGCCTGCCTTGTCTTAGTGGTCTTTTTGATCTTTTAATTCCTCCTTCTTCTTAGATTATCCCTCAACAAATGATCTTCAACATCTAATCCTCAACTAATCCCTAGACATCATCATACACCTTCTGCGTGCACATTTTTTGCCGATTTCCATGCCATTTTTGAGCCGGGCTAGGTGTTACTTTGACAGCTTCCCGAGCCCTCTTCTTCCTCCACCACCAACACCACCACACTCTCCTGTACTTACCAAACCACTCGCAGATCATCTCTCGACGACTCAACGCAATTCAACTGTCCTCATCGCTTCCCTGCCCTCCTCTCACTCTGTGCTCACTCACTATTAGTAATATCCACATACATCCATTTCCCCTATTACACATTACAACCTACACTTGTGTAACTAGTCCTACATACGACAAAACTTCACATCATCATCACAACACAACCGTTGTTCTTATCCTTCTTCACTCTTTTAGCACAATACTGCTACTGCTCCGCCTATTATTGCTACTTCCACTCACACAGTCATCATCATGATTACTTCTTCTTCTGCTCCGTTCTTAAATATTATTCCCATACCGCAGTGTAGTTCAACTGACTACCTCTCATCTCATCATTTACACTACAACAGTCACACTACAACAGACTCTCCACTAATTTTTCACATGTCTCTGCCAGAAGATTACTCTAAGACTCTTTATACACAATCTGTTGTTTTTATCTTCCAACCCAACACTCCCTTTGTATAACAACTACAAATTATAATACACGAGGAATACACAATAAATAAAATAAATACGAATGTAAGTTGCTGTGTATACACACGTAGTAATATTTACTACACAACAATCTCTAGAATATTTACGCATAAATAGTTGCTCACCTGCCTTTGGCTTAGAGCTCTGCTACGTAGTACATACCAAATACAACATGACACGAAAGACGACGGATGATGACAGCGTGTACAGACACAATGTACGATCTGACGAGAATATGACTCTTGCAACTCTAACCCTCCTACTTAACTTATGATGAGATGAGACGACACGACACGATGATGCGACCAGACTGACTATTAACTATTAACATTACCACATATCATCATCAAGGGGTATTATTGTATTCTACTAAATCTAATGCCCTGTCCCTGTCGTAGTTAATGCTTTCCTTCGAATCTCTATAAGAACTACTGTAGCTGTAGCCTACATAAATATAAAACATTGTTTTGTTTGCTCATTTAGTGACGACTCCACTTTTGCTTGTATGTAGAATATTTTATTATTATTACTCTTAATAATAAGTATTGCTATTACATTGTATGCGTACTACATTATTCTCATTCTGCTATTTTGTGTTGTTTTGTTTGCATTGTGATGTGGGGAACGCCTAGTATGCAAAAGAAGTATGAAATCAATTGGAAAATGAATGTAGAAACAGATAGCCAGGCAAGGCAGTCAGGTATGTATAAATTGACTGTATGATGTATGGGTATAATGTATGTACATGGTCGTAAAATATAATACGTTGATGGTGATGATGATGGTATGGTGGTGGTATGTGTGCATTGTGTGTATGTATGGTGGGATACACATGCAGACTAGTCAGTTGGGTTTCAGTTTGAGTCGTCTCGTGTAGAATAAAGTGTGATTCACAAACTTGAGCGACGAGTCACTCACTATTTGTGTTATAATCATACAAATGCACAGGCTGTAATATACATATACACAACTTTGTCGAATCATATTAATATTATTTGCCTTTGCTTACAACTGCACAACACAACACAACCAAGTAGAAGCCAAGCACAAAGTACATCGCAGTAAATATAAAGAGAGCTGAGTTGAGTTGAGTTGAGCGAAGGCTGTTCTGTTCTGTCCACATAAAACAGAAAATTGTCCAGGTGTATCATAAATCAAAGAGTGGAGGACAAAAGGTCTGGCCCATCACAGAAGAGCGGAAGAAGAATGAGTGATTGATAGCTGCCATTAAGTGTGTTGTGCCATGACACTACGAGGTTGCCTTCAAGCAGATCTACTGCTAGCACTGCACACCCATCCCCCCAGACGGGGGCACCTCCTCTCATACCAACAAGTGGGAATATTTCCAAACTATTTATCACACATGACATCCTCTTCACTCGTATAGCCCTCTCAGTCCTTTCCTTCTCTTTCACACTATACTCCACTCCTTCCACTCCAATATAAAATCTATATTCTATTACTACATGCCTCCTTTACACTTATACAATATACACAGATACGCTTTACTTTGCTTTACCTTAGCCACCACATTCTACACACACAACCAAAACTGCAGTAATAGTCATAAGAATGATACATAAAGCCAAAGTCACTACTGCAACTCTCCTATGCTTTTCTTCCTACCTACGACTCTTTACTCGTGTGCTGTACTGCTTCAGCCTTAGACACGACGATTGCAATACTGTGTGACTCTGAACTGCCTGACTGAGTGAGTGAGTGACTACTTGCACTTTACACGCTCTCTCTCTCTCTATCCTCAACCTCATCTTCTTTAATATCAACCTCACTCCCGCAGTATCATCATATAGTAGGGATGATACTCTTAGTATACACGATTATATTATTTCTGTGTCTCTGCTTTGCTCTCGTGTCTCTATAGATTTCCATATAGGTAGCTACACACACAGTTGTGTTCCTCCAAGACGAAGAAGAGCAAGATGCATGTGTAAGAAGTTAGGGGAACACTGAGACATATAATTCTATTCCCAGCCCATCATCTGTCTATCTATCCTACTCATCTATCCATCCCTATCTCTATTATCATATCATAACACTATTCATATCCTCTTAAGTGAACTCAAGTTTGCCTTAGTTTCGTCATTTACAATATTGCTACTTTTCCATTTACATTCTGACTCCAGTCAAATCTAATTCATTCTCTCTCTCTCTCCTACACACTCTCTCTGCTAAACTAAATCGCTCTGCTTGTGTATAAAACACATACACATTTATTGCTTTCATGCTTTGCTTTAATGTTTAGCATACTATAGACATAGGCTTATATTGATATGACGTACCTACTTGCATATATACAACCTACATAAATATTGTAATAATAATGTATTATGTCATTGATATAATTTTCCTTGCTCTGCTTAACATTATGTTAAGTTGCAACAACAACGCATCACTTACAAACACAATGTCACTTCACTTCACAAAGCATATTGCTCACTTATTCTAGCAATAGAGTAAGTGTTGGTGTAGTTGCTATAATAGTACACATAATACATGCCACCTGCTAGGGGATCTTTGTTTGCAGTATGCACATAGTAAATGCCTACCTAGTGGAACAATACTAATGTATAGTGCATTATACAGAATTCTTTTTTCTGATCTTACACCCAATTGACTTGACTTCACAGGAGTAGACGAGAGTATAAAGCAAAAGAGCTCGTTTGCTTTGGTTACGTTTGGCATGACACTCCTTACACGTATCCTGCCCTAATGTAATACCTCTAGTCTACTCCTGCACTGGTTTGGTCTGGTCTTTCTTATCCCAGTCAGTCGGTCTACTGCCACTTCATTCAACCCTACCACTACTACGACTACTATTCTCCAAGTGTATACATATACAATGTATATACGTGTGTAAACATTTATATGCATTTGTATATCCCATACATACATACATATTTGTGTAGGTATATAGCAGGAGTATGAATGTATTACTCACGACGACTTGCTTTCCGCCGACTACTACCTGCTCTACGTTTTTGTTTTGTTTTGGTTCGGGACGGTGGCTCGGTGCAGACTGTATGCATGAGGTTAAGTCAGTTTATCTCATGCCGCAATAAAAAGACGTCCACTCAACTCCGACACTATGCGTATCGCCGACAGACACCTACATTTCTATATAAAGAAACGGAATCGCCACGAATCTCTCTAGTTATTCCGTATAGCTAAATGCACATTAGGTGCTCTACATTTATGCGCGAGTAAAAGTAAAAAGAGATGTAGTAAAATGTGTTATTTTATTAGATATATACTAAATGTTGGAGTATCTGTGTATGCATGTCAGAGGATGGTAAATATAGAGTGAGTACATATATTGCATAGGAAAGGTAAATACTTAAAAAGGAGTGTATTGGAGCATATTGTTCTTGGTGTTTTCATTATAGAGACGAGAGAAAGAGATGGGAAATGACAAGATAAATACAGATGACAAGACACCCACGTTACAAATCGGTTTAAAATACTCAGTTTTCTGCTTGTATATACACTAACAACAGCATGGAGAGAATGGCGAAAGAAAAGTCCGCGAGTCCACAATGAGCCATTGAGAGTTGAATGAAATGAACAAACGAATTGTCATTTAGACACCTCGGATAAGCATGGAATTGCTTGATGCAATTTGGTAGTTCGGTTCGGATTCGGATGGCAAGACCAAGGGGAAGAAGGATCGATAGGAAATGACTGGCAACGTCCTCGTAGTCCGTGACGGATCGATAGGAAATGACTGACATGAGCAAGACCTCAACCTGGCAACGTCGGCCCAGGCCACGAATCGATGACACAATGAGTGACAACTTCCAACTTCTTCCACTGAGCCGACCCTACCAACAGCTACGACTATTCCCTAACATCATGCTCTGTGCTCTCCACATCTACTATCCATCCATCCATCCATCCATCCTCGCAGACCATCTTCTTCTATCTTCCCAAGCTCTTCTTTCCTCTCTCACACAACTTCTCTACACCACTCAAATACGTGTACTCCGAATACGCAATGTCTACATGCACCACTTACTCACTCTCTTATTCTCCGCAATACCTCCTCTACACACACGCTCTAAGTCACCATGTCTCTCTGATTAATTACTCCTCGATTTATACTTATTAATTAAAGATTCCTATAACCTTGTCTCTCTCCATCCATTCCTATACAAACACACATAGCTACCTACTAAATTCACACGGTGATGCGGAACAGCAATAGGTAGCTATTATAGGCACTCACTATATGTATGGCTATTGATGTAGTGTAATGTGTGCAAGATATCAACTCACAAAGCTCATTTCATGCCAATTTGCAAAAGCTATAAAGCCGTAGCACAGAAAACCAAACCAAACAAGCATTGCTCGCATACCTGCATACAAACACACCCGACCGCAAATCTACTCTGAAATATTTCTTGTGCCATGAATTAGTATTTGAAAATCTTCAAAAGCGTTTCCTGTCATGTACAATGTTGCTAGACACACGTAGCAGTAGTCCTGTAGCACTATCATATCAGGTACACAATTATTAGATCTCAATTAGAGGCAAAACTGTCAATACTACATATTATGGTACGCGTCGTGTGCTTATCAGATATAAGTAACTGAGAGAAGGACACGGTGTGTGCACAAGAAAAGGTGTACCTTGTACCTGTCCTGTCTTCCTCCTCCTCGGCATTCTATGTATGACTTGACTTGATTTTAAACTTGCATTCAACCTACTCAATGCTGCTGCTGTTGCTGTGTCTGCCGACACAAGCACAAAGTGCATACGCACACACACACACTCACATGTAGCCTACAACTATAACAAAAACATTCTATAATAGATTTGTACACACAGAGGAAAAGGTGGAGAAGCCTAAATATAAGTTTATATGTTTTCTACTGTTGATATATTTATACGCTGTCTATGTGTAAGGTGTAGCTACCTACGTACAGTGGGTAGTAGCATCAAACACACACGCCTTAAAGAAACCAAAACACACAAAGACGATCCTGTGTGTACAATATGTATGTGTGTAGTGTGTATACAGATATATCTGTGTACACATAATATCTGTGAGTGAAGTAGCAGCAACAACTTCCATGCTTATAGCGTATACCTTTACATTGCTTCACTTTTGACTAAAGCTGATCTCTTCTTTAAGCTGTGCTTTACATTGGCCACGAACAAATGCGTACCTGCTCAAAAAGAGACTCGACGAGACTACTCGACTCGGCTCAACAAGACTGGTTGACAGTGAAATGTGATTGTGAGCATAAAATAGTGAAAAAGACATTTAGGAGATGAGACACGCCACAATAATGCAGGTTGTAATGTTCATTAGAATACAAGGAAGACAGGTAAAATAAAGTAATCTGCTCAGGTGATATAGGACTAAGAAGGTGCTATATCCCTAAAACAGATGAGTCGTATAGAAAACTAAAGCGCCTTCCCGCCAGCAAAGTTTGCAGCTAATTATCCGTAATTAGTAAATATAATGCACACATCACATCTCTTTTTGATACGAGTTGGAATGGCATGGAACGGGGGTCTGGTGTTTTGTGTGTATCTCTCCATTGCTTTACATTGCTTTGGATATCACATCATCATCGTCTTATAAAGAAACAAGGAGGCTTCCATTCTCGGGTGGCTCACCCCTTTTCATCTTTATGACGGCTGTCTCTCATGCCATCATAAATTTTGAGGGTTTCAGAACATTACGTCGTTTTTTGCTGGCTCCAGCGTTGCCTTCTGCCTTCCCTTTGCCAACGTCTTTACGATACTTTACTTAGCTTTGCTAGTTCGTTCGTACGCTACTTTTCTATCTGGATGTTATTATGTTGCTCTAGACTCGTCTGCGGCTCTCACTCTCTCTTTGCTTTGCCTGGATTCTCGATGGATGGATTGGATAGAATGGAGAATGGACTAGCTCACTCGGAACAGGTTGCTTTGCTTTTCCTCTCCTCCACAGCTCTATTATATTGTAGACAAATATTTTTAAAATGCTGCTACTTGTTCCTATACAAGGTATGACTTGTAAGTATACAGATATTAAGTGGTGTGCTCAGTGAGCTTTGCAATTTCAATCCTTTCTTCTTCTTTTCAAAGAATTGATGCGATGATGATGATGTGCATGACTCTTCCGATTCATGCAATTCAGCATAATACTTATTTCTTACTTCCATATAATATGCTTGTAGAGCTAAAAGTAGAAATATACCGATGAGGCTTGTGGGTTTGTATTTTGTTATTAACTACTATCTTCACAGTATTATGACTTATTGATTCCTGATTTCATCACGCTCTACTGAATGGACTAACACACAATACAAGTGCAAGTGGATGCACGTATAAATAAGTCAAAGTGAGTATACTAGCACAAGGGGTGTTGTGAGATGGGAACGTAATTAATTGAGTTAAATTTGTAATTGTGACACAATGATTAAATTAAAGGATTGTTTTGCCTACTAAGTGAATCGCATTGGTTTATTTGTCAATTGTTGTTCAACTATTCTGTCTGTGTAAACTGTGTGTATTTACAACTCTGACGGAGAGATAGTGGGATCCAGATTATATTATGCAGTTTTGGGAGGATGACTCGTGGTAGTAGCAGCAGAAGCGGAAGGTTGAAGGCATGCATGGCATATCTAGGCATGGTATGCGCTATCGTAGTATTACTACTACAACTACAACATGTAGTGCCATGTGAGTGTGTTTTGTTATGTGTGAATGTGTGTGTATGTGTGTGATGTAACACTAGGTATTATGTACATAGTAGTAGTAGAAATGATAATACTCTTCTAAATGTATAGTGGTGGTGGTGAGTAGTAGTAGCTGTATAGAGTATCTGCGATATATTAGACGATGTGAATGAATGTGTTGAGATAGTATTGCTAAGGTTAGTGTTGGTTTTGCCGAGTTGAGTGTACATTTGCACATGGTTTGCCTTTAGAGTTAAACAGCTAAAGTAGTCTGTGAAAGAGAATGTGTATACATTTATACACAGGAGGAGAGTGAATAAGAATTGCCTTTGCTTTACTTTATACTTCAGTTTAGGTTAGTTTAGCTTAGTTTGCTTCTTATAGAGTAGTTCGTATATGCCTGGCTCCACTACTACTGCAAGTTGTATACTCCGGAAAAGAACGGCAACGGACTTATAGAGCAAATTGAAGTGAACGTACTAATACTGCTACCAGCTCTTTCTTTATATAAAGACTCTAGTTTGTATTTTCTCGTCGACTAGGAATGAGAATGATACGAAATGGGAAATAGCTCTACTTATCTCAAGTATCCCTATTACACTTCCAGAAATATGAGAATGAGAAAGTCTGCAAGTCGAGTTAAAGTGTAGCTCATTTCATTTGTTTTCTAACCTGGCCAAGTTACAATATCAATTGTGTCATGTCACGTCATATCACAGCAACACAATGTTTACAATGGACTACCATGTTACACCATAAAATTATTATTACGATGTGGGAAACACGGAGAAATTATTTCACACCTTTGTAAGCAAACAAGCGAACAAGTTAAGCAATTCTGAGCGAAAAGCTTACCGCCTGGTCAAAATGTGGTGGAATTGAGTGGGAGAAGATTGGTTTGATAGATTCTTTAAAATTGAGTTCCCAGAGATCACCTTGATTTCTTTACCTACACTCAGCATAGACCCAGACGCTGAAAGAAAATTAGTAAATTTTGTCTTTCGCATGTTTCCGGAATGGAGTCAATAGGGCAGATAGCAAAGGATTTCAAATGTCTACACTAAAATCGATCCCTTCCAACTGTTGAATAAGTTGCTACAAAAAAACTACTCTGGTGAAGCTCTTCTCTTGCCTTTTTACTCAGAGAATTCGATTCAAGTTAAAGTGGACGTTCACTTTTCAATTAGGCATACCGAATGTGGAAAACGGAGTGATAGCGACTCTTATCTGTGGCAATGCAATTCCTACTAAATTCCTACCACATACACACAGTCCTGCATGTGCAGCACTTCACTGTATGTTTCAATTCACTAACAATAACTGAATGAATCCACCTCAAATGACAAAATGGATCCCATCTACAATAATGTCAATGATGGAAAAGAATCACCTCATATATATCTACATTAAATATATAGGTATTAGGTATGTATACACGAATGCAACATATTTTTACCTGTAACTTAAATCTTAAGCAACTCTTGTACATAAGTGTAAGAATACTTCGAGTAAGTGTTACAAATTCTGTTCAAATGTAATTTGTCTTGTATCAATACACCACGTTATAATGAACTTGTCAGCTAGTACAATGAATGTATATAAATAAATCCTTGTGCTTGTAAAAATTTGTTAGTGAAATTAGGGAAACAGAAAATACCTTAATACGGAAGGGGTGACGTGAAACGTTGATTTGTCTACAAGACGGAATTTGTAATGCATTTAAGAATGAAGCGATGATGAGCAAACAAGAAAACGAAAGAGAAATATTTAGTTGGAACAAAACAAAAAACCACAATCGAAAATGGAAAGAATGGCGAGAATTTTGTTATGCGAGTGAGTGAGGATGTCATAGCTAGCGTGTCATGTCATGTCAAGTTGTTTCGTATTAGAAGATAACTCGCAGGAATTCACAATACATACCGATAACGAAAACACATAATGCAGACGAATTTGAAGGTTGCAAAAAAGGCAGAGAACAAAACTGAACTGAACGGGGTGGTGTGTTGGATTGGCTGCTGACGAAGCATTTGTGTATATTATTATTATGTGTATGTTTTGTTGGTCTCTCTCTATAGTTTGTGTAGCAGTGTAGTAATAGTGTAGAGAAAAACAAAGAAAGCTTCCGTCAAAACCAGAGAAGAGCAGAACTCGCACAACTCAGAAACTGACATGTGTCAGTCACAGACTCTTGAAAAAATAAATTAATTTGTACTTACATTTCATGCGTTTTGGGCAGTCTTGTTTCCGACGGGGCATCTTGGCTTATGGCTGGCTTGGCCACGGCCTGGCTGACACTGGCTTCGTGTGCTCTGCCTTGCACACTTGAGTGTAGACTTTAGGAGCAGTAGTAGCAGAATAGCAGTAGTTCTTGTAGAGTAGTCGAAGTAGTTACAGATAGTTAGCTGTGTCTATGTCTGTCGTGATCTGAATGATCTGATGATACGAAACGACTGCCTTCCTTCAATCGACTTTGCTTATGCTGTTCTTGTTGTTGGCTCTGCTTTGCTTCTGCCTGTGTGCCTTGCTTGCTTATGCCTTGACTTTAGTGCTCCTCCAACACACAGCTCTCTTTTCGCCTTGCCTTGCTCTCTTCACTCGGCGGGGCACAATTGTACGTAGTAGTTGTTGTCTGAGTGAAACCTACCTGTCAACTGATCGTCACGTCGTGTGGAGAGTGTGGAACCCGGTGATGGACGGAAAATATCCCGCGTGTGCGCTACTAGCCCCTTCCATTCCCTACCCCGGCCGCCCAATTCCTCCACCTTACTTACTACTGCAGACTCGTCAATAACATTCGCTTGTACTGTCTTTCACCTACCCCGCTCAGGGGTACTCTGGACAACACATACACACTCTTTCTCTCTCACTCTCTCACTCTCTCCTCCACACATCCACCAAGCAAATTTATTCTCAATTACTAAACTATCTTAATACCCTTTCTCTGCCCTATGGCCTTGTCCGACTCTTTACCAATACTAATCGAGCAGGTAGTCAAAGCAAAAAATATTTTTTGTGTACACACTCACATACACACATACACACACGCAGACCCTTGTTCTTCTCACACAGTTTCCTTTCGCCAACTTAAACCATAAACCAACACGCATCACATAAGCACAAGTACTGTAACTGAGTAAAACACTCTCCCACACTCTCACACTTCACACACACTCACTTACTCCGTACTTGCTTGAAACACAGTCATTTCGCCCTTCCAAAATGTCTCATTTCAATTTCGACTCAACTAATTCAGTCCTTTTATCAACTACTTAAGTTCATTCTCTCCATTTTACACTTTATTACATCTTTTTATCATCTCATCACACAGTCAGACTCATTTAACGTCCACTTGCTCTGTTATTTTATGCCAAATAAACAGCCCGTAGGTAATCTATTATGCATTTGCATACTTGATACTCGTAACTTGATCCGATTACCTATATCTACTACTATTTGCAATCTTCAGTGCCGTACTGGCTAGCATGCACGCAAAAGAATACCAGTAGTAGGCGGCTTCATTATGGCTATAATTAGATTGCATTACCCTTTTCTGCTACGCTGCATCTCTAATTTAGCTTTCATGAACAGCTTCCTTGTAATTGAATCACCAGTCAACTGGCTAATTCTGTATTACTTATATTGTTATTTTGAATCTATGAATGCTAATCATTGCAAATATTTTTATGCACCAAAATGTATTCATAATATTATATATTGTTATCGTAAGACTCTTATAGGTGTGCTTGTGCTAGTTTATTGTTGCTGTAGGTAGGTACTAGAGTTGTAAACGGGCAGATAATTTCCGACTCGAACCCGCTCGAACTCGAAAAGTTCAGACCCGACCCCGATGAGTCGTGATGATTATCAATCGAAAGAGGAGGTTTCAACAATAATTTTCGTGTATGGCTTGTTTAAATTCGGTGATGTAATGCGGTCGGAATCGGAATAAGGGTTCATAAAAAATGGATCTCCAATATATTAAAATAAAAATCAGTATTGCTTTGAACCGACGTAGTTCATGAATCAAACAAAATTATGAGTTGCAATAAATATAATTGGACAGGGGAGACTTTAACGGTCATCTGCACGTATGGAATGCTTAACTTTGTAAATCTAATGTGGGTGAAATAATTGCTTATTAAAATGGGGTGGCGAGATGTTGACTACTCACATAACAAAAGAAACAAGCATGGAACCGACCCATTTTTAATTGGGGCGGTAATGGGAAATTATTTAACATGTTACCAAAGTTAAACAACCCATACATGAAAATGACCACTGAAGCCTCTCCTTTCGATTGATATTCATTGCAATTCAAAATTCAGTCTGGTGCATGAGCTAAAAATATTATTGTGAAGTGCATTTTAACATTTTAACGTTTTATTTATGAAGCCTTGTTCCGGCCACATTACATTACCAAAGCTAGACAAAATTTATACGAAATTGATTGTTGAAACCTCATCTTTCGATTGATATTCAGCACAATTCATAGTTCGGTCTGGTTCAGGAGATATAGATTTTCAAAAACTTAGTGTTAATTAAAAACACCCTGTATTGTTGGCTCCATGTGGTACATTCTCAGCCCGAACTCGACTTGACTTTGTACATTTGTTTCTCAAACTCGGCTGAACTCGAAACAGCTGCGAAGTTTTGCTGCCCGAACTCGCCCAAAAACGAGTAAGGGCGAGCGGGCCTCGTTTACAACTCTAATATAGGTACCTATGTACATTTATTATTTACAAGTAGGTAGAGTAGAATATAGTGAAACAGCTCAATATTATTATTTATTAGTATATTATTTAAAAATTCAAATGCTAAGAATGCTTCCTGTATCTATTATGCAATAATTATAATATTATACGAAATTCTTATTTTATAAAGAATAAAATATTTTACTGTATTATTACGAGTAGTACGCATTATGTAATACAATATTTTTCAAATAACTGCTATATGCTTAGGAAGCAACGCGTGTATGATTTGGATGATGTGGTGATAGGAGTAGTGTGATAGACAAGGTGGCATAAGCCATTAGTCCTACTCAGTAAACGGATAATGATATCCATAGATGACAGAAATTACCTTGAGCCGCAGACATGGACATGGTTGCATTGCATTTGTGTTTGTAGAGTTGAAGTCGTGGAGTGATGTGATGTGGATATGTGAGTGAGCGTTCGAGGTGAGACAAAAAGTGTTAATCGGACTGTATATAATGAAAGAATGTAAAGTCGGCTGTCAGATTCAACGAATAAAAGAAGTCGGATGAAAAGGCTTTGACAGATTTGGACACGAAGAGAGAGACTCTCTCGAGTGGGGAATTACCCCGAAGCCTTTCCATTGCACTAATAAGGACAGAGTGGATTCACCCGCAAGGGACCATCTTCGAACATCCCCCATCTCTTAATTACACGAGCAAAAACACCTGATCGTACATCAATGAGACCGTGGGAATGGTGATCATTGGATCATGGATCGTCTCCGTTTGGCCAGCATCTTATTTAACCAACTCTTGCTCACCGTCTTCGCGTCTTCATTTTATTCCACTTTTCTTGCTCTCTTCATTTCACAGCCTGTCGTGTCGTACATATCTGTAGTAGTTCTTTTAGTTTATTATTACAAATTGTGGTTAGACAATTCTATCATTCATTCTGGCATTGTTGTGTGTCCATGCTATACCTACGTGTCTTTTCTTTTTTCTTGTATGCACTCTGTTGGCTGCTATTACGTATAGACCTGCAATGTATTTTATATTATTTCGTTTGTTTAAAAACCATGCTTACCTACATTATCTGCATACATGTACATCCAGTATCACCTACTAAACACATACACACTGCACACATACCAATAATGTTATCTGCTCAAGTCATTATTGCAAATTGCGGCAGTATATCCTTATTGGCATTTGGCATGACATGGCCATGCAATAATGCTTGCATTTTGACTTTGGCTCTCTTCTTGTGGCACAGACATGACACAGGTGAGCTAAGCAGAAGCTGCAATACTTATGGTCTTATATTTCTTATCATTCTGTGGGATTGTAGCTGCATTATAATAATAAGTATGCATGTATTATTCAACTTATAAACAGATTACATTGTGGTACGTAGTTGTCCTCTGCATGGAATGGACTGAAGACCACTGGTATGGGTGTAGGTGAATAATTGTGATGCGAAGTATACATAAGGTATGCTGCCTATCAATTACCTACCTATCGATAAAATATTGGCTATTGAGTATTCGATTGTGTGGAACTGGACAAGAATACTGGCTTTCATACAAGACACACAGACAAACACAATTCACTTTGACGATTGGACATGAATCTTTCTTAGTGGTTTGCTTTGCTTCATTCTTAACGTTTCCTTTGGATTTATTTATTATTGTTGACTTGGCTTAGTTTGGTTAGCAATGCTTTGCTGGTAGTTGCGATGGTCACTCACGTTGAATGAGTTGATTTGAATTGTTTTGCATCTCCTTTTTACAAGCTTAGGTATCTTGTGAGTTTACCTGTCTATAGTTTGTATTGGTAGTGTAGGATTTGGGATGAAGGCATAGAATTTAGTTGGTAGGATATTGTTGCGTGCGAAGGCTATAGCTGCTCCTAATATAAGAAAAGGAATGGCAAGGGAAGAGAATGAGAGTCCAGAAGTAGCGGTGGAGTCGATTCCAGTGTAGTGCGAGTGTAGTCCAGAGAAGTCAAAGTGAGCTGGTTAAGTCGAGTCAAGTCATAAGTACAATAGAAGAGTCTCGTCCAGTAGTGTGGACGAGGGCAGTGCGAATGAGATCGAGAGCTCAAATATAATATATCGTAAGTAATGTATAGAGAGAAGAATGAGCTTGAGCTGTGTGCGAGTGTAGTGTGTCTGGTGGTCACGAACTGACTTAAGTTGAGGAACGTAAAGTAGTAATGTAACTCAGAGCATTGAATTGGTATTGTGTGTGTGTGTCTGTATGTGCTTGTGTATAGGAGGACGAAAGTGTATATATGGCATGGCATTTGCTTGGTCTGATTGAAGGATGGTCTATCCCTGTGTGTGATTGAGGGGAGACCAGAGGAAACCTTTCGCTTGGTTTTTCAACTTGACAGATTTATGAGCGACATGTTTCAAGAGGAGGAGAAAAAATTCTCCCAACCAGATGCTCTTTTTTGTGTATCAAAGAATCCCGATTCAAAAAATTTTTCACCCTCCTTAATTTATTACTTGGACCTACATAATGACTTCTTGCCCACAAATCACAGCAGCGACCACCGAGAGAATCCCTTGTATGCCATTTCTTCTCTGTTCGTACATTACGTTTACGTTTACTTTATTGTTAGTTACATGCATATCTATTCTATCGACTGACTAGCCTTTTCACATCAGAATTGCTTTAAGTCAGTACCTACTTACTTGCTTTTCGTAATACTTCGTTATTAGACTTAGGAGCTGTAGACGCTTCGTTGTTGGCTTTCCTTTCCAGGCTCCTTCACTCAACTCAACTCACGTCGTATTGAGAACTTGTCATCTGGAAATCCTACTCATGCAAGTACCTTGACAGCCCGCAGCAACTAGAAATAGAGTACACACAGATATGAAATGAACACTACATTAAGTTAGATCGTTACTATCTGCAGAGTAGTAGTTAGTAACTTACTAAGTAGAAGCAATAGCAATAGCTTAGACTCCCAACGAGACTGATTGGGAGTACCTCAGAACAAGAAGACCAAGAGACGGGCAAAGAGATGCGCATCTATAACTACGGCATCTCTACTGTCCACCGTCGTCATCACCATCACCATTATTGTCTTCATCTTCATCAATGTTCTCTTGTCTCGTCTCATCTTTAACTTTTATCATCCTTCCTTCTCCGCTTCAAATGCCCATAGCACAACCCTATACCCACTCCACACGTATAACTCGTCCTAAACCCTATACACAACTAACACAACCCATGTAATGTCTTACTACACTCAAACATAGAGCACTGTTATTATTAATGGCCAATGTATAGTTTAACAACTAATAGTAAAACACGATGATGGTAGCACTGCTCCATGTATATGGAGTGTCATCCAAAGTTAACTGAAGGTATATGCACTTTTCGCCGTCTTCCACAATTATGTCATACATTAAATACCTAGAAGAGGAAGAACTGCGAGACTTCTAGTTCCATGTTCTGTTTTACGTGTTTTACATGGGGAAGCGATATTGGTTGAAAAGCTCGTAACAAATGCTCGTGTATAAAGACTTATATTTGTAGCATTATGCAATATTTATATTCACGGTACACAATGAGCCGTATCATTTACATCATTTACATTAAAACAAGACTGTTTCCTCAATGATACTCTTTGGTCGTGACGACTGGTTTGATTTTCTCCGTTGTTAATATGCCTCCGTAGTTATAACAAGTATTTACTACTTGTATAAGCATATTAAGTGCTGATATGCTTTTATTGGAGTAAATGATGTTTATTATAGCAGTTGGTTGTTCTAGAAGGCACAGCTACATATTATTTGAATGCATTATTGGCTCTTGGGCTTTCATCATCAGTCCGAAGCCAGCATTGAATTGAGTTATGACTTGAGACTTGTGTTTGATTCATAACGAATTTTGAAAAGTTTTGCAAATTTCTAAACGGGAATGGAAAACTTGTGCAACTCGGAGAGACATGAGCCAGTAATTCATCAGCCGACAAAAATCTATGCAGAGGAAATTGAGGATGTGGAAATCTCATTAGAGAAAACTTTATAAGGAAATGGAAGGAGTTATCAATCAGAAATCTGGAAGACGTGTTTTGATTGAATTATTGTAGGGCAGGAGTTGTGGAAGATATGCCAGGACGCTTTCCCATCTATTTCTTACATTTGAAGCAATAGGTAGATTGTGCAAGTAGTAAATAGTAGGCAGCATATGTAACGAAATGCACCTAAGTAACTGTTCTTACTTCTAGCCCTCCTCCTTCTGTGCTGTCTGTATATACCCTGAGTGAATACTGCGGTTCGCTCTTGGAATCCTTCTTGTGTCTGATGCGCCAGTTGTCTCCGTAGCGTTTGATATTTTGATTTCCTTTGAGATTCACTTCAAAAACTAGGATCCTCTTCAAATTCCCACACAAAATCAATCTCAATCCAAAAATCAAATTTGAAAAAATCACTGGAGACTGCTGAGCCATGCAAGGATCAATATAATCAGAGCAATTTTCACACAGCAACATATTTTTATGGGCAAACTTTTCGAGAAAAAACGTGTGCTTGATGTGTTATGAAGATGTCACAGCAAGTTTCTCCAACTCCGGTGTCACATGTCCATAATGACCAAGTGTAAATGACACAATAACAAAAAATCAATAATACTTTGAGACTCGGGTGCTTCTTAGGTCACAAATGACCTTTAATATTCACTCTATCTGCAAAGACGACTTCTTTTACTTACTCCGACTCATTCATTTCACACATTGCATTCTCTTCTCCCAAGAAAACTCTCATTTGAGTCATATGGAGCCATACAATCCACTATCACAGACAACAACTTGCTTTTACTCTTTCTTACTACCCATCCCCGTACACATAAACCAACGCTGATTGTGTACTGCTGCGTCGTACAGAAGCTCAGCTCTCTGCCCAAGATAGACACATGAGAACATACACCACATACTCACACACACACTAAATATATATCCTTCCCTACTACAGATATCACCACTTACCAATTTTAACTAACCTTCTACAAATATATTAGATGAACAATTCATATACAAACAGCTCGCTCTTTACTGCTTTTACTTATGTGGCAATCGCTTGGCAATACAAATATAAACACACAAGAAACCAAACCCCTACTCCCTTTTTAAACAAACAATAATCCGCTTACGACTATGAGTCAATAATTGAGATTACTTTTCTTCACACACTCCCAGTGCACTGCACTTCCCCAATACACACTATCATACTCTCCAAATATGTCTCTAGCTACATTACACTTATAACCATACCCTAAAAATTCACTAACGCTACACATACATTTTTATTATAGAAATTTTTTCATAACCAAAACAACCCACTCGTTTTGATAGCATGTCTCATTGTCTATATATAAGTATATACGATTATTGTCTTTATATTCGATAGCAACAAAATGTGTCCATTGTTTCTCTATTTTCGAATTCTTCTAACTAAATAGTTGTATTGTACATTACATAACTAACTTACGAAGAGGAAATACTTTATTATATCTGTGCAGTATGCACCAGATCGGTAAACCAAACCAAAGAAATCATAGAGCGAGAAAAAAAACTCTCTCACTCTCTCTCTCAATCCCTTTCCATTGCATTGTTGAAAGAAATAAAGACAACAAAGTCATATCTTTGTGTTACGTTATTACTACATGACTGCTTGATCTGAAGACGGGCACGCGTATTTTATATGAAATAAGAATTGCATCTCGTTTCCCTTCATAAACTATCTGGTAGTACTACATTCAAACGGACGTAATACGTAACGTACGTATCTGTCTGTACATAATAATAATATACATACATAAAATAGTAGTTTCCTATATTGAGTTGACTTGGCCGTGTTTGGGTTGACTTGGCTAGGTTGGGTTGTTACAAGCAAAAGAAGGATAGGTATCTGCTTTATGACGTTATGAGAAGTTCTCACTCTGTAGCAGCTCTTGGTAGTCAAATCCAAGTCTCGTCTTTGTACGTACGAATATAAAGTGGTAAGGAGTAGCAGTGGTGTTCTGCATGTGTATAGCACGGGAGGAGCAGTGGTTTGGCGGGGATAAAGGTTAGCAGGCGAGTCGTGGTGTAAGTAGTAGTGTGGGTATACGAAGTATGCACATAGACACAAGGCTGTAGTCGTAGTAGTAGTAGTCATTCGTACATTACATAATAGCAGTAGTACATAACATAAGATAGTACATAACTACCAGTAGAAAAGGAAAAGGGCTCTTTCTCTCTCTCACTTTGCTCTCTTCTCTCACAGTGAGCTTTAGTTGATATTGGATCAAGCAGCGTGTCTATAGAATGAAAAGCCATTAGATACTAGAGAATACTACAGTAACTTTAATTATGGGATGATCTCGTCTCGTCCAGATAATTCGGAGCGCACGGTGTATCGCACATGACGTTAATTTGAAAAGTTGTGTATGATTTGTGCGCTCAGATAAGGAATTCATAAAACTGATTTATCGATGACATTCTCTTCGTCTCCCATTCACACTCTCCACGTTCCCTTGACGTTCTTCCATTTCCATGGTTATTATTTATGGGCCATGTAGATTCCTCCCCCTCCTTTATAGGCACTCCCTCCCCACTTCGTACCTTGATTTATTTTACCAATCACTGCTCTTCATTCTCCACACTAAATTGCCCCATTTCATGAACTTGCATTTCAATAATATCCTACTGCATAATACACTCACAAAGATTTCACAAGTCGACGATACGAGACGAGACGAGTGAGAAAGAACACCCAAAACACCGAATACCAAACCAACAGCCAAAACAGAAGGAAACTAAAGCAAAATTGAGGACTCTTTCATTCTTTATTTCGTCAGAGAGCGCATTGTGTTGGAAAGGGATGCGGAATATAATGGTAGATTGTGCTACACATAAATATACGCTGAATATACTGTGGAGCAATCTAGAATGTGTAGATATAGGAAAGAATAAAGGGACATCATATTTACATCCAATAGCATTAAAATACCTACACATTATACACATAATACTAACTACTGTACATAACTCCTTGTGCCTTGTCTTGTGCTGGTGCTGGTGTGTAGTGGAAATGCTCATCTTGCTCTTGCCATAAACTAAAGTTAAGTTGAGTTAAGTTACATTACGTATTTTCATGTTAGTTTGTGTGAATCTGCAAAAGAAAGAGAGAAAGACGGGCAGAGAGCATCTGAGTTGAGATGACTTGACTGTCTTGTCTTCTTTTGCTTGTCGACTGCATGCAAACTACTTATATATACATACATCGACAAAGTTAACAACTGAGAGCCGCACATGCAGTTGAAGTCAGACGGGACACATTAAGCCAAAGTATTGTCACAGTAGATCGCAAAAAATGGCAGAAAGGAGTCAGCTCTAGTCAATCTTAAATTACACTCATATCTATACTCCAGTCCTACTTTATGCTTTCCATCATTCTTTAACGAACTACTTACATAAGTACAAATAAACTAACTCAGGCTACTGCGACTCCAACTATTGCTCTCAACGTACATTCACAACATACTTCATACTACAATGTAGGCACTCCACTCAACTCTCTTCATACCAGATACTACATTGATACATCCTCTCCTACAGACATACCAACAAACATCAACTAAAATATTCTACATGCATTTAGTATTGTTTTAGTGCAGGAAGATATAAATATAGTCAAACAAAAATTCAATCTGTTTGTATTCATAGACTCTGATATTCCGTGTTTTACTACCAATACTAAAAGCAATAAGAATACAAGAAATATTTCTACACAATGCAGATCATGCATCTACCCATCTAGCCTATACACATATCACAATACAAATATTCCATTATATTATTGCTGTACTCATTCAGCATACCTACATTCGTCTCATTTTATTGCAAGTCTTCCTCTATCTCATGTAGTAGTATATCTGTCCATCATGTCATGTATAGCAAAACTAACACAGGCTGTTTAGAACACAAAACTCATCTTTATTCCGAAGTAGAGAAACACAAGTATAATTTAGTGTGGAGGAACAAGATGAAAAAAGACAAAGAAGACAAAGACAATAATGCAATGAAATGAAACCAATGTTGTTTAGAATAGGAGTAGTTGTGTTGTTGTGTAGTAAGAATAAGAATAAGAATGCAGTTCTAATGTGACATCACCATTGGTTCTGTTTTCTATTCTTTCTCAAGTTTTTACTTTTGTTTTAAAAGAAATTGGTGTGTAGTGTGTGTGTACATGTGAGTAGTGTTGTGTTGTGTGTAGGTTGGAGCATGGACTTGTGTCGGCTTTGGTTTGTGTGGCGATAAAGAAAGTTGCGGTTGGCTTTGGGTTCATATATTCGTAGGTAATAGGTGAAGCTTGTTATTAAGATTGCTACTGTACAAGTATTTACAATGTATTGTGTAGTGGGAGAGTGGAAGTAGATGAGGATGGGAAGGGAGTCAGAGAGTGAGACCAGAATTGTGTAGACGTGGTGAACAGGAGAATTTGTGAGATGAAAGCTGAAGGTTTGTTGAGAAGATGAAGTTTTTGGCTGGTAAGTTGTGAGAGAGATAAGCTAAAAAGTGGACTCGTGTATATTGTATTGCATGTATGGTGTGGCGTTGGTAGTTACTAGTTAGGTGATTTGATAGGGTATTGTCTAGAGTGGTAGAGCCGGGCACATAACTACTGCGGAGGACGTATTTAGTAGTGTACATAGTATGTGAAGCATGGAATGCCATGCAGAAGCAAAGGTACTCTTTTACGTTTAGTTTAGGTTTATGTGTGATGTTCATCGTCGTATTTTCGTGTATGAGTATAACTAGTGTGTATAGTGGCAGTGTATGGTTTAGAGGCGAGCACATCTATGGAGTAGAGCACAGGGTTTGGCTGGTCAGTTGAGTTCAGTTCAGTTGTTATATTCAGAGGAGCAGTAAGCGTAATTTGATAAAATAATGTAATACGCTCTCGTGATATTTGTACACTGTCATAAGTATGAGTTTATATTTGAGCGTGTCTAGGTGTTGAAATAGGATTGTGCGAGGAGAGCCGCCAGTAAATTCGTGCGCGGGACAGAAACTTAGCCCATAACTGACATCGTCTATTCTCATCTAGCAGATGAACTCTCTGATGATAGGCATACATAACTTGTGATTTCCTTCGACGAAAAAAACCTAGCTGCTCCTGCTCGAAAAAACAGAATTCGATCGCAAGGCAAGTCAGTCACTAAAAGTGTAATGCAATTTGTCATAATTTGAGTGGAGAACGCCGGAGCTAATCGCTTCCTTGCCGAGAGTTTGTCTTTTCTCTCGTTTTTTTACACGTTCCGCTAGTCAATCTGAGAAGACCGTAAGTTGGAGTACCAAGCTGACATTGACAGCGTGTTTTGTGACAGAAATTCCCCGACAACTGCTGGCTTCAGGAATAGACACCGACTACCAATGCCAACTGTCACTCACTCCCAACTCACATCTCCATATTATCCTGCATTAGGTACATCATCTATGACTCCAGCTCCTGCATGTAAGTAGGTATGTTCGCCTGTCCTACGTTGACTTGACTTGACACGAGTTGACATGACTTCATAGTCAACTCCGATCCTCTCCACCAGTCAACTCTTCTGCCATGCCACACCAGCCTTCGTGTACACAACCAGCCAGCTCCTGCTCCACTCATTGTCACATCATCCTGTACATCGTGCACATTGTACTCTTCCTATCTCATATACACTTGCACTATGTGCATGTACTGTCTCTCTCTGGTAAATATACCAGCAGTGCTACTAGTGCTGTGCTTATTTGCTCACTCAGCGACAGCCACAACTACCTCACCTCTCCTTACATTATCCACACACTACATGTACACACCACACCATATCACTATATAACCAATAGCAAGGCACTCGTTCCAAAGTCTACTCTGGTGTCACAAAATTCTTTCCCTTTGTTCACTCACTCTCTGAGGTTTCCTCTGGTCGGGTTTTTGGTCTGCTCTGCTTTGCTGTCCCTGTCCCTGTCCTTTACTCATCTTGCCCATAGCATTCCCCACTATCTCTCTATTCCCAGTATTTGTCTGCATTCGTCTCATCTTGTCTCATCTTTCCTGAATAACATCCCACATCGGTAACCCTAGCAGACTAGCAACATAATATACGTTGTTTCCCATGTACAAATGATGTCAGTCCTACATAAAGTACCAACAACACCGCACCTAATATTTGCAATCTTTGTATATAGAACTACATGACAAATTGGAGCAACATATATCTTGTGTATGTAAACAAGGGTGTGCTATCCAGTCGTATGTAGCTAATCCACATTCTACTCACTTTTTAATTCGTCAGTCAAAAATAGTTGGTGAGGAGACATTTAAATTCAATCAAAAATGACTGCAAGACACATTTGAAATTCTGCAGTCAAAAATAGTTGTTAAAGAGATTGTTTAAATATTTCATATGATCCATTGTGTTTTAAAGGTATCTGTCGTAGTATAAAAAGGAGTGTGTGCCAACATTGAAGAGTAGAATGCGGAGCTACTGATACAATAAGCGTAAACTGGAACTAGAGCTAAGAAAAAGGAATCTGTAGGGATGGAAGGTGCGGTGGTGGTTGTTGTGTGCCTACTTTATTATGTATTGTAGAAGGTGTGTATACGTTATAGACAGTATTTGGTATGTGTTTGTATTTAGTAGTGCAAGTGAGATAGGTAGCACGCTCGGGTTGAATCGCTTTATTTTACTTCAGTTTCCTTTATTCCAGAGAGTTGTGTTGCGAATGGCACGAGAAGGAACATTGAATGAATGTACAAGGTAGGTTGCTAAGTATTTGATTCCGGAGAAGATGGTAAGCATCGAAAACGGTTTAGTTCAGTTTATGTTCTTTCTTTCTTTCTGTTGTTGGATGCTAGTATGAATTTGAACGTAGGAAGAGGAGTTGAAGTACAAGTCATGGTTTAGTTTGGCTACGTTTGGCATAGTGTAGTTAGTGCTAGTAGTCGTTGTAGCAAGATGAGTTGAGTTCCTTTCCCAGAGTTTCTCCGACTAGTGGCTGTCTTGTCTTTCTGTCCTTTATCCAGCAAAGTCAAGTCAACTGAACTAAAGAATAGGAGCAGTGCAGGCATAGAAAAGTAAAAGAGACTGAGAGTGACTTGGACGACTATGGTAGTGGCAGTACAACTACTACACTGTTCTTCTTCCACTGTGAAAAGGAACGAAAAAGACGACACGAGCGTGGCACTGCTATTACTGCACGGACTAATAGTGAAAAACACAGTGCTACTTCTAGTGTGCCCTGGTTGTGAGCATTCGTAAGGACGGGATGGGAGGCTTGCATGTAGTACGTACGTATGGGGAAATGTAAGACTAACGTAGACGCAAGTTCCTAGGAAGCTTGGCAGATTGCCTAGGAATGGACGGAGCAGCAGTAAAGTCAGTGTGAATAGGAGATGTGGTGTGTCGGAACACAAAGGTCTAATTAGCCATAAAGGGAGTGATTTATGTCAGATCGCGAAAATGCAAATATGAAATATGAAAATGAAGATGCCACCATAAAAGAAATTTATACACACTACTGAGAATATATGAGGCTCAGTCGTCCCATTTTCCTTTCTGTTGAGCCTCTGACTCACTCTTTCGTCAGTAGGAATGGGACGAGTAGAAGTACGAGAGAAGCGTTGTCCATCATTTCTAGACAGCATTCATGGCTTTCCTTGCAAGCTTCTAGGAGAGATCAGTCCAAGCGTAGGGGAACTCCTGTCATCCACACATTATTTACTGCTTCTAATTACACCGACTATACTCAATGCCCCTATACCCCCAGCCAGCCATGCAGCCAAAACTGCCATAATAATAACCAAACCATACAGACGTCGTCGTTCCTTCCATCCACGTAGACGACGTACTGTACGTAAAGAGCAATGCAATGGCAAGCAAGGCGAACCAAGCCAGGCACATCGCACATCCAACAAACTACATACTACTCTCGTCTCTCTCTATTTATTTACTCAGATACATGTTTACTGGATTCACAGTACCGCCGAAACAAACTTTACCTTTTTATGACATTTCCTCACTTCCATGAGACATTCTACTACAACAACCAGCAGTTACATTACATATCTCTACATACATATATTCTCAATGTCTCTCAACTACTCAACTAACTACCAACTGCAAACTACACTCAACTTGCTTGCCTCTCCTTGTCTCCACTACACACAACACACTACACACGACTCTTCTACACGCTACACTCTACACACACACTACACTACTACATACAACATTCTGCCTTGTACATTTAGATGGATATTCTATTCTCTCATGCCTTACTCGCTCCTTGGCTAAGACTTCTTCACTACTCACATTACTTATGTACGTTAGTTATACTTAACTCGACTCTTCGAGACTCTTAGTTACTTTTACTTCAGCTGACTTGACTTGCTTTGACTTGAATATCATATCACGTCATATCTTGGCTATGAATTCACTTTAATATACGTCCGCGACTCTAATATAATAATATGTATCACCGCCACCAGTAGCGAACAGCAACTCTATCCAAGCAATAGAAGCATACTATTACACTATTATCCCATCCAACAACACATCATATCACCCTATCCTTTTGATTCTCAATTTTATACATTAACTTTACTTAAGCAAGGCAACTATCATAACATAACATCACATTTCACATCACATACCAACATAACGTGCCCAACCAACTTCTAACCTCCAAACGAAACTATTCTCATGTGCTCATACCCACTTTCTTCTGCATTACTGTACATACTAATACATATAATAGTCATTAATGTGCATGCAGACGAGTGAGTAGTCAAATCGAACGAAACACACATCTCATCTCCCACCAACATTCACCCAACAAGCCTTACTCATTTATACCTAGTACATTATACATGAACAGAAGCACACAAACACCACGCTCATAATACACAAATACTTACTTGCATTATACACTCAGTCACCTACTACATCAAACTAATCAAATGCTAATCTTATGCAATACAACTTAATATTATGAACATCACAAGATGCTTTTACCACCCTACTATGCTTAGCAATAACAATAGTAATATTGCTGTGTTCCTAAACAAAATAAATATCATAACCTACATACAAAAACAAATGAAATAGGACATAAAATACAGGCTCGCTAACAACTGACAATGTACCTATACGATGAATACGACAATAAGAAGCATTGATCTTGGTGTTAGAAGTGGACATGTAATTTTTGTCTTGAGTGTCCTGAGTGGTCCAATAAGTCTCCCAATAATGCAGACGTTGGTCTGTTTATCTTTCCGGCCGGGCACCCGAGTGACCTCATAAGCTATCATGTATACATATACAGGCTACCATTAGGTGTTGTGGGACGACTTCCCCATATCATCCTATTTATTTCAGCTCTAATTTATTATACTAAGTTCTCTACAAACTTATTTTGAATCACCATTTACATCCTGATGCTAATAAATTAGTTAACGTTTTTACTTAAGTCTTTCAAATCTGTATGTATTAACACATACTGTACGACGACTTTTTATTCTACTCTAATATGTTTATTCCTTTACCACACCGTCTTGTACTCAAACAAAAATCTACAATTCACACATAGGTATAGTTACCTAATTATTATTTTACAGACATTATTTTGTAGAACAAATATTTTGTAAATGGACATTGTTAAATATTGATGAGGAAATTAAATATTAAATATTGACGACAAGAAATATGTTGTGCTTAAGCACGGAATGGTGTAGAAATTGAGGTGTATATAAAAAATGTCAACCAACTGAATGTCTAACATTTATGCTTATGCACGTTAGTTGAGTTGTATGTAAGATGTAAAGGATTGGATTGGAGTCATGTGATGAGTATGAATATGCAGAAAGAATTTTATAATGATATTATAGAAGTCTCTTTTCTTTCTGATTTTATTCTTCGTCACTAGCAGAAAGTTGCACGTAGAGCCAGAGGACCATCAAAAGCTTGAGGATCAATGTCTTGACAGGCGTATAAAAAGTTAGGATTGACACAAGTTCATTTGTCATACATGTTTGCTCAAAAGGTGTGATCAAGTGCCTGAGGGAGAGGTAATGAGCATATTCTATTTATCATCATAGCATTCCATAGAGCGGAGCAAACACACAGGACATAAAGTGTGTGTGTTTGTGTAGGGAAGTGAGTAGTAGAAGTAGAGATGAAACTGTGATGGTATAGAGAGCACAGAACTTAAAGAAGACGACCAGGTTGGTGTAGTGTAGAGCTAGTACTAGTTTAGTAGTGTAGTGTAGTGGTAGTTTAACTAATGTAGTAATAGCATCATGTAATAAGTCTGCTCTGTAGTCACTCCGTCTCAAGCTTCATCGTTCCCATTTTTCCTCTCGGATTCTACAAGAGAGCGAGGCACTCTGGTACAGAAAGTGTGTGCTTTACCATAATGTAGAAAGAGAGCTGTGTGGTTGTGTTGTGCTGCAGTGCGCTATTCCTTGAATGCACAGTGTGCCATATAGATATTATACAACAACAACAACACAGAAAGAACGTTGGAGCGGAGAGATAGACAAAGGACGGGAGGAGGTACGTATAAATACAAATAATATATAGTGACTACTCTACTGACAGATACCTTTTTAACTAAAGCGCATATCACAGTGTGATCGTGTATGATAGCCAAAAGGGTAATTGAGTGTACCTTTCTTGTAATATGCTCACTCTGAGGACAGAAATGGCTATTGCTCTTACTCCTTCTAGTGCTTGTGTGTTTTACACCACTGTTTTATACTCCGCATACTCTTTAGCGTGCACACTCTGCAGTTATTTTCTACTTTAGTCATAGTCCATCTGAGATTGAACAAGTAGCTGTTTTGTAGTTGAGACACTTATTTTAGTGTCTGTTTAAAGAGCAAGAATGGAGTGCCAGAAAATTGGACGGTGTACCTAAGGGGTGGGTTATATTTACTATTTTACTTTTACTATAAATACATATCCACCTCTTTTGCTCGAATAATAGCACAAGAGTTAGTTAAAAGGAAGAAGCGCAGCAAAGCACACCGAGTCTCATCATTTTGTGATGGGAATGGAATGGCATTGACCAGCTAGACCAAGGCAGAATTATATTGCACGAGTTCATATGGCGATTCTTGTGAAATGGTAGTAGCAGTTGTTGTACGTTTGTTCATTTTCATTGTTGGTTCCGTGTAGAGGTAGTCAAATAATAAATATGACAGTGAATGTGTAATGTACGTAATAGTTGTTGTGCGATACGAGGAGTAGTTTCATGTGCTCTATTTGTAGCAGTGTAGTGTGTGTGTGTGTTGACTTCGGGTAGGCGGAGTGTCTGTAGTGGTGGTGGTGGTGGCAGCGGTGGTGTACACGTATATAGTGTAGGGAGTGGGCATAGAGCATGTGTTTCTAAGTACAATGGGAAGATTGTAGGTAGGTTCATAATATAATAGGTAATTCTGTGCAGTTTCAAGTCGAAGAAATGATGGAACTGTAGGGAGCAGTAAAATAATGCAATGATTGAAAGGATTTTGACTGTACAAGAGAGTGTCTTAGTTACATTAGAAGAAAGCTAAGCGGAAATTCTTAGAGCGGCTCAATAAGCTAATAGGACTGAGAAGCAACTGAAAGATGCATGGCATGGTGCTTAGACCACATCGTATCTAACGCAGAAGGTGGAAAAGATTTTGATTAAGAAAAGGAAACAATAGGACCTTGGGGAGATTTTGAGAGTCGCGAGCGAGAAAACAAAATTTAGGGAAGGACGGATACGAGCCTTTGATTCATTCCTTTAATTGTCTTAAAGTTTTCTTCTTCTCTTAAATTTTCATGCGTCGGCCGGATTTATTTATGGACATGCTACAGACACAGTCAGACATAGTTCAGTCGAATCGAGAGCTGAGCATTTGCCTTTAAACTTGCCTACTGCTTTGCTTTCGTTCAGCTTTACTGTGTATGTGATGTGATGTAGTTTCCAGTGCACTGTATGCATTGCCGTATAGCTTTGCTCTTTTAGTTGACTTGACTTGCTTTGTGCCGGCAACTCTCCACTTGATGTTTCCACTGGAACCATCCCAGTAAAAAATGGGAGCTTGCCTTTCTTCCTCTTTCATCTCGCAACAGCAAAATCGGATAATAAGAATAAGAATAGTCAACCTGACTCAAGTTTTCACCCATCTCAAATAAGGTTAGCTGTAGCTTACTTACAGATACTCCTCGCATGCTTCTTCCGTCTTCCATTTAACACTAACTATTTAAATACACACCAAACCATCCTATGTAGTCATAGTACAAACAAGGTAACCAACCCCAGTAGATACTCCAGATACCCATCACTATGTAACTGAACAACACACTTCTACTACATACATTACTTTACATTGCTTGTGTGTTACACAAAGCAAACAATATTTTCTTGGTCGCATCAATAACATACGTCAATGAACACTTTTGTTCACCGTAAGTAGATGCATGTACCTATCTATCGTCTTTCTCTCAACAGACATTTACTGACAATCTTAAATCTTGTACTGCGATGTCAATTGAGTATCCGTGTGTGTGTGTGTGATGTGAACTGGACTCACCCATTTGACTCACCGCAAATTTTAAAAAGCTTTAGCCCAGGAATCTATGGGAATTCGTTAGAATTTCAAAGCAGCAAATGAAGGTTTTACATTTTCGCTATGTGTCTTGTTCGGTTTGTTGTAAATGGGCAGCTCGATTTAAATTGCATTCGTTGGGTTGTCATTGTATTGCATCGTGCATTGGTAGACTATTGGTAGGAAATGAAATGGGAATGAGACGGTGGTCGTGCAGTGGTTGTGTGGTGGTATCGGATGGAAGTTGGATTTGGGCTGTAAGTTGTCGTAGAGCAGTGTGTCGTACACTGTGTGTTATAAAACGGGGAATAATAGAAGATGTGAGAGAAGCGGTTGTCGACGACGCTATGTACACACTTGTCTTGACTTTTCGTCTCGTTTCGTCAGAAAACACAATAAAATAAAATAAAAGCTCCCTAGAATAGAAAAGCCAAGTAAGCAAGTAAAGGAGCATTCGTGCCTTGTAACGTAATGTAATGTAATGTGATGCAATGTGCAGAGTCTGAAGTGACGGAGCTGAGTTGAGCTGACTTGGACATAGACATGTCTTGCCTATGTATCGGTATATGCCGAGAACCGATTTCGTATACACAATTCCTTTAAAGTACATACACACATACAGATTTATATATCTAAGGGAGCCAAGGCAGAGAGAAGATGTGCATTTAGACATTTTGTATTCACCTGTGTAGTAATTATAGGAGAGGGAAGGCGATGCAGTGCAGACAGGACTCTGTACGTGGCCATATAACTGGAAGACGTAGACGAAAGACAGACGAGGCAAGTCACCGACATGAAGAGGAGCAGCACCAGTGCCCATACACACACGACCACATCCACTACCAGCACCACCACTAGAAACAACTGGAAAAGAAGCAGAAGATTTTGCTAAGGACACACAAGGAAGAAGTGTAAGGAGTCTAAGAGTGTCTCTACTGGATGTTCAGCTGCTACTCCTAAAGTCTTGGCTACAGTGTTGTACACAGCCAAGGGGGCCCACGACTCAGCTACAGAAGGGGTAACATTAGGTGGGGGCAGTAAATGGGCGCTCCGACTTGATTGTGAGAGAAGAGAAAAGCAAGCAATTTGAATGCATGCGACTTCAGTCACTCACTCCAGCACAGAAGACATTAAGGTTAGGCTCACGTAGCCCATTGAGGGGACTCATCTCGTTCGTAAAAATGTCAAGCGGAATGACTTGACATCTGGGCCTTTCTGATTCGGTCACTGTAATTATCCCTGATTTACTGCTATCTCATATCCACACCATCGATCCACAGTGGAAGAGTAGAGTACCCAATGTACGTAACGTACGTACGTTTTACGTACCTTCACAACATTCCTTTATAGCCATTCAACACATCCGTCCACTGACTGCCAAAAGCCTCAGGCCCAAACTATTCCCTCTTTCACTTTCTCCGCTCGTCGAGCTGATTTTCCAAACACTCTTCACTTCACTACTGCAACAACAGACAGTCACTCACTCAACACTCTCGAAACTCCAGCCAACTCCACCAGCACTCCCCGTATAGCTACACACGTCTCCAGTCTCCGCACTTACAACCAAACCTACACAAGCTCATCCGATTCTCCCAATTAACCTTACACTCATCCTTTCTCCATACACAGCCCAATCACCCTAATAAACTTATATTACTATTACCGCTATTACCTAATGCCGCATCATCCAATACCAATCCCGCTACACTATATACTCAACAATATTAATTAATGCTATTATTTTAATCAACACACATCCCTAATTCATCTTTTCCCAAGGAACGCCACTTTAAACATTGCAACCTATACGTGCAAGTCCACACAGTACCTAGAGATATGTACACTGGATAGCTACATTCAAACACATTTGATTGACCACAAAAGTTGTACAAATATTATATTTACGTTAAGTAAACGTGGAACGGTTAACATAACTACAACTTACTCTTCCTCACTTACAACTTTAGTTTCTTAATAAATCTATGTATGGGAAGAATCATTTATTATTATTGGTATCTAGTATCGAAACGCACAATTGAGCTTGTAATAATATTTTCAAATAAATTACCAAATCCGTTGTGCTGTTTTATTGCTCAAGCAGTTATTATTAGTAATAATAGTAATAAGCCGTGGTAATATATTATTGGCAGACGGGATTTGGAATGAATTTTTAATCAGGAGAATTAATTAGGGACAATGATGCACGTAAATAAATCAAAGGAACAATAGAGTCGGAGTACAAGTGATGGTAATGTAATAATAATGTGAAATGTAAATGTCTGTGATCTTGCCGAGACTAACGAATGGAAATGCATTAAATAAATGCATGGTATTTAGGAGTAGTGGAATATAGAGAGGGATGGAAAGTTAGACGAGAGCTGTTGGACATAATAATATAAGCGTGTATTTAATGTGAATGTATTTTGTGAGTGGTAATAGTAGGAATAGTGGTGGTGTTAGTAATATTGTAGGCTACGTACTTGAGGAGGTACACATGCACATAATACACAAACAGTTTTAGTATCTGTAGTAATGTATGTATATGTATGTACAGTGATAAGAAATAGGCTACTAATGTAACATACTACCCGGACTGGTGCTAGTAGAAGTGTGCTTTATACGTATTTAGAAACGTCGTGTGTATTTCGTGTGTTCTGTGTTCTGGTGGTGGTATTGGTATATAAGTACAGTTTGAAGATGGTGATATAAATGTAATGGAATGTAAGGGAGCTCAAGTGTTGCCGAGTATATGGCTCAAGTTTAAATTTGTCAGTATTGAGGCAGATGCTTTGGAGAAAGTTGAATGTTTACAGGATGGCCATAATTTCTCGGGGCTGGTGTTTAAAAGCTTTTGTCAAAAGTCGGGTGGGGAGACCATTCACTAACGTCCGTAAGCATTAAATGTGGCTGTCCCATGCATCTGTCCCTATCAGTGAGTAGTATGTCCCTTGTCCTCTGGTTGTCCTGTTCCATTAGAAGAACAGACTTTCCCCGATCCCCAAACATAAATAAGACCTCTTCCACGTCACTCTCACGTTTCACTTGCGTTCTTTCATACTCGATAACCATCGTCCCTTAAGCCTTATTTATGTCAGCAGGACCGAGTCTCTCTTTCTCAATCCCAAACTACCCAACTTGCACATCTCTCCAGTTCATCTCCTACATTTCCAATCACATCACCAGGTAGTCTCAGTTTTACTTTCTCATGCTTCATCATCTCTCCAAGCTAAGACGAAAGGAAACTACAGAAAACTCAAGGCACACACATACTACACACACACACAGCTCTTTCTCAGATACTCACACTCCCACTATCACACAAACCAAACTAGTTATTGTATAACATATATATACGAGCAGTATCTGTACTTGTACACATTCCATGCCAATTCCTCTGTCTCCCTCTCGGTATAAGAATGTAGCGTGCACTTGTGCCCAGCTATAGCATATTTCTACATGTTCCACTTCTTCTTAACACATACATACATCCTACAGTTTCCTACTAGTGCTACCATGATGATGTGAGTGAGTAAGTTCGTTTTCCTCGACAGTTAGAACTGTAAGTTAAATTAAGTAACACAACACAACATAATATAATATAATGTGAAGCAACGTTTCGTTACAAGGTTTCACAACATAGCAGCCCTCAAGGTGGACTCACTCTGGCACTACTACCATATTACACCAATATACCTAGTCGTATTAGTCAGCAGGCGAAATAGAAACTCTAGTTTCACCGCATTATATCAAAAGTGTGCCATTTTTATATAAAAGTATAAAAGACAGATATGTACAGAAGGCTTTTCGGCCATTTCACCTCACTTTATGCCTTAACTTGTCTTTAGCCTGCGAATTACGTTCGAATAGTTATGATATTAACACTAAATGAATCTATGTACATGTGGTTCGAATACTTTTAATAACTTACACATATAAGTACTAGTTAGTAATACAGAGGGGAAGTGTAAAGTGCAAAAGACACACGACTACATATAGCATAACTGTGAACTATGACTTAATACAAATACTAACTAAGTAATAGTAAAGACGTAAGTGTAAGTTAAGAGTAAGAATTCTTATTATTATTGTTATTATTATTATAAATGCATGTCTAGGTGTATTGGCCATAGAGATCATAGAGAATGTTATGGTGGTGGTATAGAGGAGGTGGAGATGTCTACAGGTACTATTCGTAGGTAGTAGGTACCTATACAATATTTTCATGTTGGAGTATATGTATTTAAGAAGGACGGGAAGTGTGGAGGCATGTAGGGTATGTATGGTGCACATAAGAGTTTGAGTCCACTCTGACTTTCTCTTGAGTTGAGATGACTTGGTCTGACTTGACTAGCAGTTCTCTCAAAGACCCGCTGGATCGATAATTAAAGAAATGAAGAAATTCTAAGGAACGGTCACGTCACGTCGTAATGTCAACTGGAAAATTTGTACGAAATTTCCTCGTTCCCTTCCCAGACTTTGCCCCGAGTTTTGTTTATACGGAGGACGTGACAAGTGGAATTTTACTACCTGGCTCTCGGTCGCTCGGCACTTTAATTAATCACTCTAACTATTCCAACTATCCTTAATTAATTCACACCTCAGCACACTTCAATCTTCAACTTACGGCTCTCCTCTTGATTCTACTCTGATACTTTCTTCAAATGCTTTCTCCATTCCCTCCTAAACAATACTTTGTATTTTACTATTATACGAACATTAACTTGGGTAGGTGGGTGGGGGTACCTTTCCAGATCTTACTCCGGTTACTAACATACATACTGATTCGCACTTACCACTTTCCTCTTACATGCACAGCACCTATGTACAGCTATTCTTGTATATTTAGTAGTCATATACCTCAAGCGCAGCAGAGAACACTATCCCATTCAAATCTTGCAAATCCTTACCAATGAACTGTGAATTTATATCCAAATAAAAAATTCTCTGTTCCTATCACACTTTTCCACTTTTTCCTTCATTTCTATTCATTGTGTGTTATGTTCCTATTGTAGTGTAAGTGGCTGACTGTATTTACTGCAATGAGACTAGGGGAATGCAATACTAAAGCATTTCATGGGATTTCCCAGCAATCCATGCCACACAAAATACAACACCAACCAACGTTTCTCCTTGGACAAGCAGCCAATAGCCTTGCCCTGTACTTCTACCATTCTGAATAAGCCCAATTTCAACCCACGGGGTGACGTGAGAAAGACACAACAAGTTTCCTTAAAAGGACGAGCATACGAGAGCAGAACACCACGAAGAAAGCCCGAAAGGCAAAGGGAAGCGGGTAGCAGATCCAAGCAATTATGTAGCATTTAAACTCTACCTCGAACACTGCATAGACTACAGTGTAATACACTCAGTTACTCTCTCTGTTACAAAGACTTGAGTTGGAATTGCAAAGTCTTTTCTCCAATTGTGCTTATACTTCAAGTTACTTACACGTAGCTTGGTGATGTGATGCGACTCGACCATTGCATTGTCATAGCCCCAGTACCCTGACGCTTCTTTCTATACTCCTCCTGTAAAAACACAGTTGGAGGAACGTATAAGGAGTAAAGGAGTATTAGTGTAAAGTTATGTAGTAGCTAGTTAGTATCTGTTTGGAGAGTGTGTAGTGTGTGCGTTTACTAGTTGTCGGAGTGACTGGTTGGCCAGTTAAAGTATTTGTGTAGGTGCAGTGTGGGTTCTCTATCGGAGAGATACGAAGAAATATATACGGAGCTCACTTCACTTAGCTACGACTTAGCTCACTCACAACAGTCACAGCAGAAAGATAGAATAAGAAATTGTCGACAAGAAAAGCAGTGGATTTTCTGTACGAAGGAGAAAGTCCATTTGCCGTTTGGCTGGGCAAAATGGTTTTTTATCAGTGATCGAGAAAGGACATGTCGCCTGGATGGACAGAGTCAAGGATGAAGCAGGACATTGTTTTACAACCGGAAGGGACATATTCTGACAGAATCTTTATAAGCGTATATGTAGCACCCATTTTCCCTCTAATTTCCCTTTAATTCTACAGCACTTAATGTGACGTATGGATACCATTCCAAATTCTCTTTTGCATATAAACTAACTACTTACACTACTAACGTCGTTGTGAAATAAGCCCATATGCTTACCTCCCCCCTCCCATTATCCATCATCCCCCACCCCAATCTCATCTCAATGGAAATGCTACCGAGAGATGTTAAAAGAACCGACGAGCAATGCAGACTCACTTTCATCCATTTACTACCACTACGTACGTACACTTATAAAATATACGTACGTAACGTGGTGCTGTTAGTAGTCGGCCTCGGCCAGACTCCTACAGAAGTCCTAGACCCACCAGACCTACATACACATACCTACATACATTATAAACATACATTTATAAGCATCTCTTTCTCATTCCATTACTGCTAAAGTAAACTAAAACTAAAGTAAAAGCAGGAGCACTGTTACTGCCGCTCCTACTCCATGAGTTCCAGCCATCTCCTGCTACTTCTCCTACAACACAGTTTACGAACTGTACGGGCACACAGGCACACAGACCTGTAGACTCTGTGACATTTTCGTTTGTTATTTCTCTCTCTCTCTCAGAGTAGTTGTGTATGTACGATATGTTGTAAGTAGAAAGTCTGTCCGTGTCCGTGTTTGTCGTGTCGTGTCGTGTCCCACCCAGAGAAGGCAACTTGCAACTGTAAGACTCGGGAGCAACACAAGGAGAGTAGCAGCAGTATTATAAGTACCTAAACACACAAGAGAACACCAGACAGATACCACTATTAGATTTGCTGGGGATTTTGAACCCTTTTATTCTAAAACGCAGTCACATTAGTGTAGTTTATGAAAGTGTAATTAAAAGGCAAAGGAATTTACGATAATGATTGTCCACATGTGTTCTTGGCATTATTTATTCCGTAACCGAGAAAAACTCTCGCTCGTAAATACATTCATACGATTTAATTAACACTTAATTAACAAAAATTACCCTCAAATTGGAGACCTTATTAATAATAATAATCAGAGAGCTGCTGAGGTGAGATGTGAAAAATGAGTGGTGCAGGGAGAAAGAAACAGAAGGGTGGCTTGCTGGCTTTACTTTCGCCTGTCTGACTTTCATTTAGCTCCACCATATAAACATACATACATAACTCCGCTACGTACATTACATACAGATATATATACACTCACCACCACCACGGCTTTGGATTCAAACGCAGAAAGCTCAACTTTCTTATATTTAAGCCCTAATGCAAATGAGACATAGCATAAGCTCAGCTGATGATGATGATGATGTTGCTGCTGATGAGTGGAAAATAAACGTAAGAGCCAGCAAACAGGTCTACTACTCTTACTTCTACTACCACTACATTTTTAACGGATTATATTTCCCCTGTATAAAATTCCGCCACTTCTAGTTCCTGGTTGAATAGCATACCTTGCACACAACATTATCTATGGCTATACTTATAGCACATGATTGAATGAACTCTATGTATGGAGTAAGCTCCATGGTCAGAGAATGAGCATCGCCTGTTGAGTATACATGCAACGGAGTACATACCTCACTACTATTTGTAGTAGCCTGCATGAATGAAGAAAAAAGAAAGCCCACACCGATTGAAGGACGTTACGTTGAAGTTAGGTATCATAGTTGTAGTAGTATTTGTAGTAGTTGTAGTAGCAGTAGTGTATGGTGGTGGTTGTTCATTGTACACACTGTACAAGGAATGTAGTGCTCTTCTGTTCCGTACTAAATGCTCTGTTCGTCATAATATTAAAGACACATATGAAACGAGGGTTAAAATGATAAAGACTCCTATTCTCTTGTATCTTTATATGTTAAGCAAAATGTAAATATTATTTGAATGTTCCATGTAGTCGATTACAGACAGTTTGTGCAAGATTCTGAGTACGCTATTGCTTGAGAGGCTGATGTTGACTATTTTGTTTAAGGGTAAGATTTGCGCGGAGCGAGAGATTTTTGAAATTTATAAAATCAGAGTAGTAGTACTATATATAATGTGTAATGCTGTAGGGAGATTATTGTAATTCGTAATCGTATCGTATCATTGGAGAGGAGCGAATGTCTGTGAGTGTCTCTGTTCTGTCTGTATACCCAATAGAAGTGAGTGTAGGCTTAAATCATTCCAACTTTTGCAATTAATGTCTGAACACGTCTAGAGTGTTCAGAGTATTCAGAGTGTTCAGAGTATTCAGAGTATATATTATAACGTTTTAAGATTAGCTTAGCCCCACACAATGTCCACACTAAATCACTGATATTGTTATTCCTTCCGCTGTGTGCATATTACACTCATTATTATACTCCACCCGCACTACCCGCATTCTGCCCCCGTCCCCTCTCAAATTGTACTTGTACCTGATTCTCCTTTCCTCACCAACAGGCTTTTATTAAAGAATTATTTATTATAATTACATGCTAAATTAGCTGCAGCCGACGAGAATTTTTCATCATTTCCATGGACTGTGCCACTTATATTTCATCATTTCAGGCACACATGCAATGTTTTTATATGGAGAATCATTGCATTGGCTTCTTTTTACTTAAAATGTTCATGTGTACCGTGTAGCACTCATCTCGCAGTAGTTTCTAAAATGTAAACTACGTACCATCACACACCATCATCCTCCACCACCATCAGCACCTACCTCCACACAACATACTCCGCATGTAGGTCTCTCCTCTAACCGTGCTCTTCCGCCTAATGCTGTTTACGCCTCGCTCTGCCTCATTCTCTTCCCAACAACCACCCAATGTGTACACCAACTACTTATTGTGTGCACATAGCAAACCTTAGCCAAACTTACATGATATCTTTGCGTAGATTTTTCATCCGACTCCGTCCTTCTTTCCGTCGGCCCATCGCATCGTCCGACTCTCATTCTCCACTAGTCAAACTCATTTCTCTCTCTTTAAATATATGCGGACTATATGTGTGCGTGTACTTGCTCACAGTCACAGACTCCTCTAAATACGAACACTAACAACGAAACTATCATTTGGAATAGAATAATATGCAATGCGAAGATAGTTTTTGCTAGTGTGAGAGAATCCAGAAAATCATCAATGTCACCCATGAGCAAATATTTCTCTGTTCTCTCCGACGACTATGTATTTGTAGCTGTGTGTTATGTAGTCATCTTTCTCTTCATGTGAAATAAACAGAGAGGGTTAGAACTGTTGTGAGTGTTTCGAGCAGAGAGAGAGAGTGGAATTCAACGGAGCCCCATTAGTGAAAAAGGCGAATAAATGGATGAGATGAGACGAGGAGGAGGAGAAATGAACCAAAACAAAATGCATACGGAACTGCTAATAGTTTTCTAGTAAGAATTTTGTTTGATTTGACACTCACGTTGTAAAAATAATCTTTTTCCGCTGAGCTTCATAGCGCACATATCACACAGAGCAGAAAAGTGGATAGGAATGTGTACAATGCAGGCTGTTGGCGTGTGAATGGTGGCAGAGGCAAGTCAATGAAAACAGAAAGGCAGAAGCTGATATAAAAACGAAAAAAAGCTGAATGGTAGTTGTCAAGGTGTGAAATATTAAAAAAAGAACTCTTTGTAATCCCGAAGGGAATATTGGAGTGCCATAGATCAACATAAATGAAGATTCACCGACTGGTTGGTCACCTCAGAACCCACATAAGAAAAACCGGTCCGGATCCCTCGGGATGTCTCAATAAGATCCATTACTATCTTTTTATCCCACCCAGTGGTCTCTTCCATTTACAACAATAGCTCCAACTTGACATCTGACTCTGTGATCAATTGTCAACTTCACTCGATTTTAATTTATACTTTTCTTCGTTCCTGCTCTTTTTTCCGTAAAAATATCCGCAAAACTACCTCAAAGCTATCCATTACACTAAACTACGCCACAGCCAAGAAACTAAACTGCGCTAATACAAGTAACAATAACTAATGCAATACTTATCTGTCTGTGTATATGTCTGTTCACATGAACATCTATATACTGAGTGGGTAAACCACACAGTCTATGTGTATACATAAATACTATACACATCCACGATCCGAAGACAAGAGCAAAATAAAAAGAAAATGCATAGATACATATTACACATCTTTCTTTGGAAATTGTACATAGAACTGCGGAGGAGAAACATTAGTGTATGTTTGTGCATTACACTTTGTACAGACTGTATTGTATGTGTGCATAAAGTAATAAGTGTTGTCTACTTATGGAGAGGTGTTTGTGTATATTTTATTTGTATTTTTCTTTCGCATTTTAGATTTGTTGGTATTATACCTATTTGGGGTGCGAATGGTATAGAATAGAGACGGAAAGAAACGGGAGACTGCACGAGGCACAGTATAAGTAGAAGAGACAGAGACACTCAAGTTGATGTGTCGTTCATGGCGCTTGCATATGTACACCATACGTGGCTTATTGTTAGTTTACACAGTAGTAGTGAAGTATGTAAGTAGTAGTAGGATACTTTGCCTTCCCATCTATTGTTATCTAATCAGAAAAACAAAAGGGAAATGGGATTGCATTGCATTACATTGAAGGAGTGTGAGTGAGCTCAAGAATTTATATTTAAGAGACGGATCTGCTGACTTGAGTTTGTTGTTGGATGAGTTGAGTTGAGTTGACTTGGATGGCTTGGTTGGCAATGCTGTGTCTGGCTGTTTGTTGGGCTGGTTGGGTTGACTGGCTGAGTAGGATTCTTTCCTTCTTGTGTGTTGTATGTGCTGCATGTGCATGGGAAGAGATAGACTGAGACTCCAAGTAAACTGGGAAGTTAGAATAAATCAAGAGGCGGAGGTAAACACCAATGAGTTGGGGGAGGGGAAGTCATAAAAGAATGGAGGAGATTGTCATTTGCATAGAAATGGTGATGGAAGAGTGTCACTACGGCATACTCTGTACAACATTCACTCCATTCTTATACCTACTGCTCGAAATACGCTTCATCCATATATCTCCTTAATGGCCCCCTTAACGGTAGGTACTAGTTTGGACTGTGTAGTACCCTTCTTATTCTTCCTACTAACAACTCCAGCAAAATGCTCGTCTTCTCTCTATCTCTCCTCTTGCATACTTAGTCACTAAAGTACACGTACATTTTAGTATACTAACAAACCAACCAAAGCTACACGCACACAGCTTCGCCCTCCCGAAATGAAATCCACTTTTTAATTTACGATACTTAAAAAATTGAATTTCTCTTGATTTCATCTACAACATGCGATCACGACATCATCATGCTCCTAGAGGAATTACTAAGATTTCAAACACTAACATGTGTAATGTCTAATGCCCTTTTCTTTCCCAGATATTATTACCTTTTTGTGTTAATTGAGGCTTAAGTGGTAGAAAATTGAGTTGAGTACGTACACACACAAGACGAAAGCTCAACTAGGAAATTTTTCATGGGGCTCAAAGAAAACTATTCTGAGATATATATACCTAGTTTGCCATTACAGAACTTGTGCGGCGAAGCAAAAAGAATTTGGTTTTGTAATGTGACAACAGTTTATACAATCATTTACTCTGAGTGAGTGAGAGAATTGGTACTTGTTACAGAATCCAACTCCTCAAATGAATTTAGCTTTGTCGCGTACCCGCTATTTATTTACGAACCCATTTTTTTCATAATATTATTTTGGATAGTATTCCAACCTCGGGTTAAATGCAAATTATACTTATACCTAAAGGTAAATACATTAGGCAAACACAGGTAGAACAAAATACTTTTTACGTTCTGTAAAATTTTTGAAAACTTCTACTCTTTCCAGTCTTTTCGCTTTATTACTGGTGAAGACCCACGGTCGAAAATTTGAAAGTATGGGTCACATAATTTACCTTACAAATTCAGCCCAGAAAAAGTGTAATTATCATTTTTGTGTGTGAAATATTAAGTACCTACGTACATGAAACGATTTGAAATCATCTCATGAAAATCAAATTCATACTTATAAAATAACTAATCAAATCGTTTTACTAATATTTAGCATGTTCGCTAAACAGAATCAATAATGCCCAAGTAAAAATATTAAAAAGCAACGTTTGCATAGATGTGTTAGGGACTGTATACTATTATAGTATTCTGATCGTTCCTTGATATGACTCTTGATGAATATTCTGTACGTGAAGTTGCACATAAGTATTGTACCTATATACAAGTTATGCTTTCTGCTGTAACATTTACTAAGTAAAGTAAACAGTAAAGTAAGTAAGGTTTTATTGACTGATATGGTCAGCTTTCATCAATCACAAAAAATCATTTTCATTATAATATATTACAAATTGTATATGAAGTCATTAAACTTATTAAAAATTATACTAATATTCACGGATAAATTGTCGGATTTTCATAGCAATTTTCCAAAATTTTAAACATACTATGTGTTTTACAGTTATTAGTGAGAATCATTTTATGGTTTTCCCTAGTCACATTTTCAATATCAGTACCTACATAACAGTATTATATGTTTGTATCTTGGTTGATTATAGTGAGGACATTTAAACATTACATGGTAGCAAGTGAATCCTCTCTCTCTTTGATTGCAAATGCCACTATGCTTTACTTCATTAACTCAACTCCCTAATAAGTGCAAGGATTTTCTTTCAACTGTAACATTTATGTAGAAGAGCTTTAAAACAAAATACATAGTTAACCTCGATTTCATATTGGGATTTGAATTATTGTGAAAGGAATTTCTCCGAGCTAATTGTAAGTAAAGAAAAATTGATTTCTTATTTTCATCTCTTTAATGTACACAAAGTTCAAATATTAGTTATTTATATTTAGAACAATAATGAACAACTGAACCTACACCGGCATTAACTGAGGGTATCTATTTTAATTACATAACTGTGGAATTTACACTAATATTAGTGGGTGTGACCTTCGCTGAGCGATGTAAGTAAACAATCTGCTGAACTCGTGTAGGTGTAGGTACCAAATACTTACTGCTACTCTACTGTATTATATGGAACAAATTCAAACAATATTATGCTGCATGTTGTGTGTGTGTAAATTAATTAATTCCGAAAAAAATTAATATTAATTCACACTACACACACACAAAGTGTAATAACTACAGAAACTCAAAGTTCAAAGTTCATTTTGATTAATATGTCACAATTGCATTAAAAATTATGTAGCAATAGTTATTGTAAACTATTAGTAGCTACAAAATTACTACAGCCTTAAATATGTACCCACATGATTACCTTAAATTACCTATATCAATTCAGGCATTTGACTGAAGTTTCGCAACTTTATTGAATGATTTAAACATGAATTGCTCCTACTGAAAATGATTTTTTGTTCACTTTGATGACTTTAATATGGAATTTGTTTATGCTATAATTGTACCAGCAGTAGCAGATGTGTCAAATTATTTTAACTTGCACTTTGCTTGACAATCCAACTTTCCTTTAACTCCCAAGTATAAATCAAATAGTCTTATTCTATTCTAACATTACTTTAGTACAATCACAAAATAAAGTGGCACCAAATGAAAAAAGGCTTTTCACTCAAAGAATTTTTATTTGAACATGTTTGTCTTAATGTTTGTATGTGCAATGACATTCTGTCCGTAAATAATATGATGGAATGAAAGGTCAATAAAGAATACGTAAATGCATACGTGACTTACTCATTATGTTAAATATTTTTTACTGCGCTATGTGTATAGAATTTTTTGTGCTCGTTCCATAGTCTTGGTCTTGCCCCAATGAGATCACTTATTTTATTACTTATATGAATAAGTCAGTGAAGTACACAGAAAGTGAACTGACATCGATCTCTTTATAAGTTTACCTACCAGCAGCTCTCATGTACTTTCCTAAACTGAATTGAGTGTCTTGCATCAAGATACCACACATAAAATTGACGCATGCATACATCCCTTAATATCATTCACATATTTTCATGTCCACTCTACAATACAATCCTCATAAAAATATTAGAAAAATCTACTAGCCACACCCTACAATTTCTACATAACATAATCCTTTTTTAGCTCTTAAAAATCTAATAATACCCGAGTATCGGAATGTTTGTCGTATTTGAGTCTTTAACATAAAATCTTGGGTTGCAGATAACTCATGTTAATTTACAATCATGCTGAAATAATATAGGTGTAAATAATGTCAACCGAATTTATGCTCCTGTGTTGTAAAGTTGCAAAATGTTTGCAAAATTGCGTATCTTGGAACAAAAATGTTTTCCTACATTTCCACTAGACATGACTCATGACATAACTAATCAGGAATATATTGAATTAGAATAAGCAAAAGAGACATAAAGATATGACACTCCTAATTGAGTGTTATAAAGACAGACCAGCTTGTATAACTAGTAGATCCGCTTTATTCAGCCCACAAAAAAGTATTCCACATGAAACGGAGTAGAACTTGACTTAAGCTGCTGGATGTTGCTGACTCGACGGATGGAACGGAATATCTCAACTTATTCAAGTACGACCTCTAGTATCAAGCATAGGGTCCATAGGCCATTTTGTTGCTTCCAGAAGAGGACTTTTCTACACAACTTTTCCTTTGTAACTGCTTTCACTTTTACTAAAATAATCGACTCATTAGGTATATCAAGTATTTTGTAAGTTATGCAAACGCATTTAGAACAGGTGAAAGTTCTTCAATTGTATTTACTAATATTTGCTAAATTCGGTATTATTTACTAATATTTATAACTAAAAATCTGCCAAATCAGTTTTTATTTAATTTTGTCTCAGAAATAAACTCAGTACCTATTTAAGTTCAACCAGTTTTAAAGATACAATTGAGGTAACTGGATTTAATAAATACTGTACCTAGGTACCGTATTGTCTGTATTAATAGCCCCCTTATAATAATAGCCTCCCTCAATCATATATTTGACATATTAATAGCCTCCCTGTAATAGTAAGTAACAGACTAAAACGATAGTTCCTGGTAAGAGCTTTCGATTGTTACTGGTTACAACTGAATCGGTTTATTGGATCCGGAGATATCGAGGGCGGAAAATTGATATTTTTGAAACTTTAAGGGGTGAGTGAACCCCTTACATGGGTAATTTGAGCAACAGAATTCTGGGAAATATATATTGAGCCACGGGCTATCCGATGCACAACTATCATACGCGATTTCAATAGCCAGTTCTTCGCTTGCCTTATATACGAAAAGTGCGTCATGTCATGATCATTCTTGGTAGATTGACATTAGATGTTATAGAAGCAAAAATTGCTAAAAATGTCAGGTACTGTAGAATACATATGGATACTAGAACCAACCATGCCATTAGTGGTTTTTATAATATTGAATAGGGAATTCTAGTTTCATAAATACATTCATTGGTTTATGAGCATTTATGTTACACGAGATTCGGTTTAAACTGCCAGTTCCAATGTCCGATATTATTATGTAACCAGCGTAGCGTACTTTTCTCTTTAAAGATATATTATTAACTGTATTATTATTATATAGTCACACTTTCACTTCACTACATAACATCAAACATGATGACTACTATTTTCTCCTTCTACCATAAAATTAAAAACGTATCCAAAAGTTTTTCACCCAAATTAGAAGAAGCGTTTTAATTAATTTAAAAAGAGAATATTAGGTACTACTACTAATAATAATACTAATAATAATGAACATATATTTTATGGTACCTACTCTACCTACATCACATCTTTATTTTATTGAGTTTCCAGAGTTGAGCGTGGGTGGTAGTCATTATGACAGATAATTGGGTTATAGCCCACCACCCAGTGCTAACAGTTGCACATAATATGGCTAGTTGAACATGAACATACATAGAGTTGGGCGCTATTGTTATTTACACTTTACGGAACTGTTAATAGTATATCTATAGGTATATAATTAATACATAATTCGCAAGTATTGCGTTTTGCATTCGCCTCTCCATAAGCATACAGTGACACTGGATAGCATCAATAAAACAAGTATAAAGTACTATGAGATGGTGTTGGAAATATCGAACTTTTGTGGCAAAGTTAGTTTCTCCAAACATTAGTGCTATGAACAAATCATTCAGCGCATAACTGAAGTGAAATGACAAAGGGAAACTAAAACGGAGTCATTTGTAGTAATAAAATAATACACATCAAATAAATGAACTTCATTCGTCCATCAGCTCTATTCTTGCACTGACTGTCCTCTATTCAGCAACTACATCTCATTTTTCTCAATTCTTAAAATTCTACACATAAAATCCTACATACAAAGAAAATTCTACTACTAAAACATTATTGAAATTACACTTTAAAATCAGTCTCACTTCGATTTGAAATGTCTTGCTGCGATTTGAAAAGTACATTTAAATCTGTAATTAGCGTCTGTTTTTTGTTTTCCTCAACATTCGTCTCACCTTTTGTAGCAGCTTGTTCAAATATCTCCTCATCATCACTTTTCGTGAATTTGACAACAAATTTTAACTTTTCAAAAAATCATCAAGATTATAATTTTTTCAATGGATCTCTAGTTATATTACCCAATGAGAATCCTGAAGTACATATTCTCTGTGAAGCTCCATATCCAATTGAATGGATTGAAGCTTATGACAAAGTAAGTAGAATATAATACAGGGTGTCCCTTTCATTGCTTACGCTATTTAATACATGGGTAGTCCTTCGACTACTCGTGTATTAACCTTTCTTCGCTCTGTTTGCAAAACAAAGCGAAAGGCTACCCATGTATTAAATAGCGTAAGCAATGAATGGGACACACGATAATATTAATACATAATAATACCTACGCTTATATTATTCATTTGTACGTTTATAATATTACATACACCTATAATATGTGAAATTATTTGTAATACGTTTTCAAGAATTTAGGTATTCAGACATTATGATTCAAAATGAAATGTAGAAATTAACCTCATTTGACGAAATGCTAATGGGCAGACTAATATTTTGTTGTACATTACACGTTATACTTGGGGTTATTAATTAGACCAATGTAGTAAATTACCACCCCGGGTAGATGCGCAAGTTAATTGAATTAAGTAATTAATATATAGACCTCACACACAGTGGATCGTTTTTAGTGAGATACTTTACGTACAGTATTTTATGTTTTCTCAACAGATCGAATCCCCAACGGGCAAAATAAGTGGAATTAATGAATGAAAATGAATATTAGACAGGGACTAATTGGGATAAATTTATTTAGCATGCCATCTTCCTTCGGTGTGTCACCACCCATAACCAAGCCACGCAAATTGGGAGAAAAATACATTCAATAGATTAACACACCATATTATGCACTGCACCAATGCGCAATGTATAATATTATACTTACATTAGTAGAGATGGGAGATTTTAAGAATTCCAGGAACCGAACCGGAACCATTTATTTTATACACGAACCGAAACCGGCAATTTAGATAAAAAGGGACCAAACCTGAACCCTTCATCGTATACCCGAACCGGAACCGAACCGTTGTTTAGAAAACTTATACATGGAATTCATACTAAAATTTAATTGTCAGAAGCTAAAATGGTAATATGGATTAATTTTGCTTTTCCTTGGTCCATATGGTCGTTCACAGTCATAATATATTAGTTGAAAAGTTTAAGAACTGTACAGGAACCGGAACCAAAGGATCAAGAACCGTACCCGGACCGGAACCGTTTTAAAAACTAAACTTAAGAACCGAACCGGCACCGGTTCCGGTTAACCGTAGTCCATATCTATAATACCTAGTATGCTGCAGTTATAGTCAAAATGTACTAGTAGTACTTAATTATTAACATTGTATTAAAAATATGTATACTATAATCATTTTAAACTCGGTTTATTCAATTCAGCCAATCAGCAGAAAGTGGTCGAACGATCAATAAAAAGGCCTGTGTCACATCACAAACATTAACTCGGATCATTAGATTGTCAATCTGCCAGATACAAATTCATGAAATAATAATTTTCTCAGAAGAAAATCAGCTTTACATAAATAATTTTGTACTTTAGGTTTCAGTAGTGTCAACTACTTTATAGAAAGGGTATTCCATTCTGTCTGTCTGTCTGTTGTGCAGATTCTCTAACACTAGTAGTATGGTAACTAGTAATATAGCATATGGTAGTATAGTATCTAGTGGCACTGGCGTAGCCAGGGGGATCAAGAGAGCACACGCCCCCTAAAGAAAAGTCACAAAATCAACAAAACCTACAGTATGTTGTCTAATACTATAGTATAGTCTAGTAGCACTGGCGTAGCCAGGATGGGGTCAAGGGGGAAATTGCCCCTGGAAGAAAAGTGATAATATCAACAATACTCGCAACAAATCTTACTTAGGGGTAGTTTTGGGTGCTGAATTCAAAAAAAATATTGAAAAAATTTCAAAATTTTCAATTTGCGTTTTTTTAAATTTATCAATAAAACTAAATCAAATCATAACTTTATTGTCAAGAACACTACTCAGCCTTATCCAGGTTGATCTCCCGTAGTTGACAGTAACTATTACTAGCAACTAAACATACTTAATGGTAGTTTTAGGTGCTGAGTACCCTGAAAATAGTGCTCTGTTTCCCTGTTACAGTGTGTTGAACTACTTTATTACACCTGTTTGTATGTCATAGTTTATACTCTATATAAGACTTTGTGGTGTTTAAAAATAATTTGACGTAGGTATTAGCAGCACCCGCTGCCGAGTACGAGGTCTGGGCTTCGTGTCTCACGGCCGGCAGAGTGATAGGGGTATACTTGACTCGGTGTTAGTAAAATATACCCCTTACTAACACCGAGTCAAGTATACCCCTATCACTCTGCCGGCTCCTCTAGGAAATACCCCAAGGTATATTGAACAGAATTCTACAGAGTAGAGTAATACACAGACTTTAAAAGGTAGTGTCATGCTCAAAAAAACGGATTATTTGCACATACGACCGACCATTTTTAAACCGTGGAAACGGTGAAAATGCGTGTGCAAAAAATCCAGATTTAAAAAGTCTATTCAATCCTCAAAAAGTGCTATCCCAGAAAGAGGAATCGTGGGACCACGATTATTATGGCCCCAAGTGGCAACTTGCCACTTGGGGCCATAATAACTTGGTTAATTGCAACCGCGCTTTTCAATCGCAAAGAAATGAAAAAAATTAAGATTATTTGGAACGAAATACATGTTATTCTTAAGTATGTAGACAATAATGTTACACTGCGCACTGTGCGCACTGCAATGATTGCACTATTACTAGTGTCCAGCGTGGTGTTAGTAATTAATTGTCTTGTGATTCTAGGAGCGAGATGGGTGGCATGGAAAGTCAGTGTACGTAGAGCGCTTTGTAAAGAACATTTCCGACCCAAAGAGCTACACTTATCAAGCTGTAGCTGGCGTATTTTACAACGGTAAAACATGTTATACTTCTAACTTCACCTGCCAATCCGTCTCAGATCCGTGCAATCAAAAACGTGTTGTTTCGCAATTGATCCGAAGAGGATCTACAGTCATTAGTTTTGAAGTTGTGGACAACCTGGAAGAAACAAATGATTTGAAAATGGAAGAAGCGTCATCAAACGAACCTTGTGAAGCGTACAGCCACTGGGGCTACTGGGGAAACACAGCCGTATCCGCGGTACCAAAATGCAAATGCGAAACTTCTGTAAATAAAAGACCTCTGGAGCAGATGTTCGTAGTGTGCGACAGTGCAATGCATTGCAATACCTATTATAAACATGTTAACAAGGTAAAATACAGAATACTGGGTTGGGGTAAAGCTATGTGGCGATCTGTCCCGATTCACCCGTAACCACAGTACTCTACTTTTGGGAGTAATGGAAAATTTTGTCCGAAAATAGTTAGAAAATAACATAAATATATATAGTTAAACAAACTTCTTAAACCTCCGATGTTATTTAAAAGATCAATATTTTTACGCTTCTAGAGGTCATTTTTTAAACAAATAGTTTTTATTTGACAAGCTGAAGAAGATAATTAATTTATCGAAAGCTTGTCAAATAAAAACTATTTGTTTAAAAAATGACCTCTAGAAGCGTAAATATTGATCTTTTAACATAAATATAGTATGAAACTAGATTTTACTATCATTGCTGAATTACACTTCTCTCTATAGGGTAAGAAATGTCTTAAGAAACTGTCCGACACTGAACGATGTTTCGGCTGTGCCTACTTAGATCACATTTCATACAAACCTGGATTTCTTGTGTGTAAAGATAATGGGTCCGTTATTTTAGCTCAGCACTACTTCCATTCAATTCCTCAGGCTGACAAGCAAAAACCAGACTTATGTGCGTTATCTATGAATGAAGTAGAATATCATGGTGCAATTTACTTTCAGTGTCAGTGAATTTTAATCTAATATTCAGATTTCAGTTTTGACGAAGCTGATCCGCAGAAAATGCTATTAATGGAGCCCATTGACCACATAGTTTATGAGGGGCAAATTGTGTCAGCATTCTGCCAAATTTCTAGATATTATTTCTCATATGGATACAGACTCGCACTGGAATACAAAAATGGAAGTATGTTTTTAAATGAAGGTAAATATTTCAAAACATCAAATGACATGATTTATTTGTTATAAAAATTCCCATTCTTTAAAAAAAATACATTGCTTAAAATTGAGTTGAGATGTAATTTTTTAAGCCAATGATGGTGAAAGAATCGACCCTTATCAGGCAAATAGAATTAGCATCACATTTCAAGTTGAATCCCAATTGAGTAAAATTATTTGCTTGGCACCAGTGTGGAATTCTACTAAATGGATAAACCAGTCTGTAGAGCTGAATATACAATTTGGTAGGTTTTCTCAAATCTCAAGTAACACTTTTGAAGGATTAATTCGTAATCTGTTGCAAAATAGTACTATTAATATCAATAATGTTTTGATTCTTTCCATATGCAGATTCTGAGGCCCCATCATTTAAAGAAGCAAAGGAAACAGAAACTCTCATATTTAAAAAAGGTGAAAAAAACAAAAGCATTCATTGCATTGCACGTGGAAAACCGTTACCGCAGATCAGTTTAACCAAATTAGGTGTTGGAGTGGTAAATCTATTGAAACATGTCATCCCATTATTTATAAAATTGTTACTTGAAATATATTGTCTCACTTCAATTTGAATTTGTTGCTAGCTTGATCCGCTGTCAATGGATCACGACGGAAATTTTATCAGGATTGAATACATGCTTAAGGAAGTCACAAAAGATGTTGAGGGCACCTATGTGTGCAATGCAAGTAATTTTCGAGATAGCAAAACCCAAACAAGGAAAATTATTGTACGAGGTAATTATAACATGAACCAGTGAGCCCAAAGAGACTCATTAGAAGAATAGAACAAGTGCTCGAATTTATTTATTGCAGTAAATAAATATAGAGGGTGGACTGCCCTTTCCCGGATTAATTTGTTATATATTATGCTCTTTAACCTGAAAAGTTAAAAATTGAGGGAAAAATCATTTTAGTATATTATTTATTGACTATCTATCAATTGCAATGTTAAGGTTTCAAAACTGGATACTTTCTTGTTGAACGGAAATTGAACCCGGAAGTGAAACATCCGGTGAAAGTAATTTCCAAAATTGGAATACCTAAGTGGTTACGAAATGTTTCGACACCTGAAATAGCAAAGAAACCCATTGAACAATGTTTTTACCTTTGGAAGAGGCGGATTAAAATAGCGTTTTGGACAGCAAATTGAATATTCTACACAAAGTAAATTTAAAACAGCAAATTGAATATACAACACAAAATAAATTTAAAACAGCAAAAAATATTATATTTTTTTGGCCGGATCCTATGATTGGATTTGGCTGATTCCAAGAACATCCGAAGATGTACGATTTTCCGATGTCACGTTAATTTAAAAAAAAATTACGTCAGCATCCAACTTGGAGGTGCCCTCCCGCACAAGGGGGGTGTGCTTTTCCGGCAGTTTTACAGTGTAATAAATTTTTATTCATAGGGACCTATCATCTGAGGAACCTGACTTCTTGATCAAAATTTATGCGTGTTTTCTTGTCATGGTTTTACAAGTTCATACTATACCTGTCAAGCCTCATGACGTCATGACTTTCATGGATTTGGTTGGCTGAAACAAGTCTTATTGAAAAAGACTAGGTACTCTAAAGTACTCTAAACCTTTGGAAACGACTTTCACCGAATGCTTAACTTCCGGGTTCAATTTCGGAGCAATAATACAATATCCAATTTTGAAACTTTTTCACTACAATTCATAATTGGTCAATAAATAAAGTACTAAAATGATTTTTCTCTCAATTTTTAACTTCTCTGGTTAAAGGGCATAACAAATTAGTCCGCGAAAGAGCGGTGCACCCTCTGTAGATATAGATACATAAAATATAACAATGCAATGCCATGATTAAAATAATGCATATTACGTGTTAATTTTTACAGATGAACTGGTTGTCCTGATATGGACAGTAACAATCTTTGGGACACTAACTGTATTTATATTTCTTGTCATAATTGGATTATGCTGGAAGAAAATTAAGGATCAAAGAGCGGAAATCCGTCTATTGACAGAGACAGAAATCAATGAATTCATTGTCGGAAATCCAGAAGTTGTTCAAGGGACAGACTATTTAGATACTGGAGAAAGAATTGATGCACTTCCATATAATTCAAAATTTGAGATTCCTAAAGAACGATTGTATATAGGTAATTAGTTAATTAGTAATTAGATACGTACAATTGGTTTACGTACATACAGATAAGGGAGCGTGCAAATATGACGTCGGCAATTTCGGGCCTTTTTTTAGACCCGCCGATCCCCCTTTATCTGCAAAGTCATAAAATCACAAAAAATCAACCTCCTATCGTGATATAGCAATTAAACATCATAAAGTATGTATTAAGGTTAATTAAGGTCTAATTCAATTCTTGTTTCCCCGCAATTATTTAATATTTGCAGTTTTTATGTTTCAAGGAATGCATTAATTTTTATTATATGTATTCATTGGCTTGACGAAAGCTAGACTTAGTTCACTTTTCTATTAAAGAAAGATATGTTCATCTTTCATCCACCAGCTAATTGGACTAATCAGCCTAAAAGCCGTGACCCCCATCCCCCGTCCATTTTTGTCTTTTTTTCCCGGACCCCCACTCCCTAAAGTGCGGACGTGATACATGCACGGCCCCTAAGAACAATCGTAATAATATTATTAATAGTAGTACACAAGGTAAAAGAGTCAACTCTGAAATGCCAGATTCAAGCGCCATACTGGGAAGTGGAGCATTTGGACAAGTTCTTAAAGGTTCTGTGTTAGGTGAACTGCAAAATGGAGAATGTCTACCTGTGGCTGTAAAGACAGTGAAACAAAACATGGAAGTTATGTATTTCAAGACCTTGCTCTCCGAGGTCAAAATAATGGCTTACATCGGAAAGCATCGAAATATTGTAAATCTCATCGGGGCATGCACTCAAAACATTCGTAAACGTACGTAATACATACAACACACAATGAAACATAACCTATAGCTTATGCAGCGTACATAATTTATAATTGATACATTCATTGATACTAAATTACTTGGTGGAGTAGCTCTGTCAGTCACTACCAGTTGTTTTATAAGTAGCTGTACAATTCTTTTGAACTTGACATACAACAGGGGAGATATTTATTGCCGTTGAGTTCTATAAGAATGGGAGTCTGGAAAACTTTCTGCGTAAATTCAGGGAAACTGGTTTCTTGAATCTGGTTAAGGATGATGAAATTCACATGGAATCAACTGTAAGGTAATCAATCATTCATTATGATGAGTTCATGCTTACATTACATTGCTTCTCTTGTTTGCGTGCATTTGACTGACGCAGCAGCTAGGATTGTAGCACTAAAGCCTTCACAAACACAATGCACACAGTGTTTCATAATATTTTCATATCATCTTATTCTTATTCTTCACCTTATGAATGAGGAACACGTAAGCACACTAAAAGTAGGCAGGTGGTTCAGAGGCTGACTGAATTGTCTTCCTACACAACGAGAGATGTGTTGTGTGATGTTATTTATTTTCAGCAATCATACTAATCCTTATCAGAACTGCCAGAGCGACGTTGTACGTATATCCACTGTATATCTTATTAAATGGGCCAGGGAAATAGCTAATGGAATGGAATTTCTTGGAAGTAAAAAGGTTGAACTGAAATGACTAATAAATCTTCGGTTAAAGCATGGAATTGAATTTTAAATGAGAAAAATGATTTGCTTCATATTAGCTACTCATATTTTCCTAATTAGATTATTCATGGAGATTTGGCAGCTAGAAATATTTTGCTCGGAGATGATGAATACGTGGCTAAGATCGGTGACTTTGGTTTATCAAGACAACTGATTAATTACTCTAATTACGTCACCAGTCAACAGGCCAGTTTATATAGTTTAATTTATGTCTTTTGTACTGAGATTCAAGAATGACCAATATTAATATATATATTGATTCATACATTCAGTGTCCCCTGCCGTGGAAATGGATGGCTATTGAGTCTCTTTACGATATGAAATTCTCAGTCTTTACTGACGTTTGGGCATATGGAATCACACTTTGGGAAATATTTACTTTGGCACAAACACCTTATCCTGGTATATCCTGGAGTTCCGATTTCCTTGATCATCTTGTTAATGGAATGAGAATGCATAAGCCATCATATGCTACAAACAATATGTATTTGCATATTTACCATTTCCTGTTTTAAAACTATCTTAGGTACTTATTAAATACTTCAGTGCAATGATACTAGTAATATCTATTTCAACCTATATACAGCTACAATATAATGCTGGAATGCTGGAATTTAGAACCTACTGAAAGACCGTCATTTCAATTTCTCAAAAAGGTTTTTGAGGAAATTCTCACTGAAATAACACCCCAGGTTTTTTAGAAACTAATTGATCTTTGTATTGAATACCTGAAACCACAATTTTTAGCAATCCTTATTAAAATGTAATTATTTTTCAGGAATACTTTAATCCAAATGGCAAAGTTGGAAGTAGCACACAAAACCAGGATGGACAAGGGTACTTATTGCCATTCTAAACGAACTGGATTTCATCAAGTAAAATCATTGATGCCCAAGATTTAAAATTAGATTTAAAAACATTATTGAATTCATTACATTTATCAATTTTATGAATATCCAAAAAATCATTTAAAATCTTTGGTCAAATCCACGAACGAATGTGACTCACATGAAATTCAAGTTAGATTCTTAATGATATAACTCTATAATAGTCTATTATACTGCCTGTAACTATGTATTGTATCTCTACACTACAGTAATTAATATTTATAATACTATCTTAGTCTTGGTCCGGCAAGCAATTTACGTTAGTACTTGCTTGTACTTTTTGAAAAAATACTTGTAATGTTGATTCATTTATTCATTACATAAATATAAAATGTACATACAATATTACCTAATTGAATTTCTATAAGCCTAAAGCAATTGTAACTTACATTATCAATGTTACTTATGGTATTAAAAAGTGGAATTACAAATCTGTTAATTATGTTAACAATCTGGAGGCCACTAATTAAGGTGTACCGATCGTGCCTCCGCACAAGGTCGCAAAGAATATATAGGGGGGGGAGGGGTCGCACGAGATCGAAGTTATATACACTAGATATTTTTAGGATTTCTTTTAATTCATGTGGAAATAATGCAAACCATTTGCCTATTTGTATACAGAAAAACTATAGATAAAAGCTATAAGGACTGTCATTCATGCAACAGCCGCGCGCGTACCCAGGATCGTAAGTTGGAGGGGGGTGGGTGCACAGCTAGGTTTTTAATAGAAATTAATTACTTGATACAGCAAAATTCAAATATACGAGTACAAGTGAGTACAGTGCGCAGTGCTTTGGCTCATTTGGCTGGACATATCCAAACCCACTTAAAACGCATCAAATTCGCCCGATTTTTGAACTTTTATGACAAAATAAGGTATTTTTTGTTATAGTAAACTCATTCTGGAGTGCACGTCTCCTCCTGGGTACTCGCCTGTCATGCAATACATTAGAGACTTGCATGGGCCCACGTTTCTGCTCACTGGACCGCCCAGCGACAAAGCCCATGGAAAATTGTTTGGGCGGCGTATGGTGACAGCATCTTAGACCAACCCCGCCCAAGCCCATAGTCAAAAAAGGCGGGACCATGGGCGACCAGGCCAGGATCAATTAATGTATCTGCATAGTACAATACTAACAAAAAATATAAATAAACATCAATTAACGTCAAAGGTCATAACTATAATATTTTTCAAGTACTTGCAATTGCAACTTGTAATTTATCATCTTATGATAATAAATAAGCATTACTAATAAAATTATATTCTCATTCGATATGTCAGTGTTACAATTATCAAGCAGTAATAGTAAAAAGTAAAAGATAGTCCTTCAGTTTTAGTGAGTACTGAGTCTACAGACGGAGCACCTACCTATTCAAAATATGATTATTGATTAATTATCTATAAAGCTAGAAACCTCGAAGAAATGCTTGTTGTTCACCCCTATACTAATAAATCTGTCAGTAATCTAAGCTTGTGTTTGTTGTGTTTTTATGCTTTACTTATGTAGTCTTTCTGATCCGATCGCGATGGCCCGACTCAAAATTGTTTGGGCATGTATCATGGGCGCATAGATGTTGTAACATCTATGCGCCAAGCCCATAGTGAAATTTTTTGGGCGGCCCATTGCACAGAAGTCCAGATTTGGATATTTTTAGTCATAAAGGAGACTTTCAAACGCAAACTTGTATACTTTTATACTTTTATATCCCTTTCAATTTTGAGCGCAAGTCGGCCATTTGGAGATATAAAATTTTGAAATTTGGATACTAGTACATAACCCAAAACCCGTGACTACGTCATGGCATATGATAAAAGAAAATTAACTACTTAAACCTGCATAACCTCCAGGGGTGCCCTCAATGACAAGATGCAAGGGATATGGGAAGAGCACCACCCCCGTTACCCCAACCAAACTCCGAACCCCGTATCTTAACTTGCATCATCGAGAGGACGGGGTGAGGGGTATGGAGTAAATAATAGTGTATACTCCTCCCGAGTCCTAAATATTTCCCACTGTTTCATGAAGCTTTCCAAGTGTTTTTGTTTTAGAATTTTTAGTTGGTGGGACTGGGACCGCGCTTCGGGGCTAGTACCAGAACAACCTCAAAAAGGATTCTCCCAATTTTTTTAGTACATTCAGAGTTATTATACTCTCAAAAAACATTTGGGAAAGGGGTGCAAGTTGAAACTGCGAATATGAGGAGAAGGGTCCTCGTTCCCCTGCCGGCCCTGCCCTGGGTGGTATTTTCCAGCAGATGTCAACAATTAACATTAATATGTGTAAAATCACGGATACCGACAAACTTGTGATTTAATATTTAATCTACCGATTTTCAAAATTTTGAATTTAACAACGTTGACGTTTACATTCCGTAAGAAATTACAATATGTACAAATAAGAGCTTTGAGATGAGTTTAAGCAGCGAAAGCATTTTACATTTTTGGCAAAAAATATTATCAAAAATACTACAGTGCATGGGCTCCCATATGGTACTTCAACCGTGGACCAAACCCACCCAGGCCCATTTGGGCCTGGGCATGGCTAAGCCCAGGTAAGTCTCTACATCCTCCTTCATCCATGCATCGAAAAATACTATAGGTATTTAACAATAAAATTAATATCTCCTGATATCTACCAGCGGCGAAAACTATTTTATCCAGAAACGATTTTCTGGGGGAAATAGTTAAAGTGTGACCAAACCAAACAGTGCGGTTGCCTCTTTATCAGGCTCATATAGATAGAACTATGGAACTGAAACAGTATTTATTGTAAAAAATAGAAGTGCGTATTAAAATTTGGTTGCGTTTCCTGTTAATTTTCTATTAGTCTACCAGGAAAATGAACGAGGTTATTTATTATGAACTTTGTCAAGAAACTGTTGTATTTAAGCAAGCAAGCATTTATATAATATTAAATCATTATGTATTGTATAGTTATGGTATAATATATACTTATGTTTATTAACCCGCTCTCCTTTTAAATGTTTTTCTCTTAGCCTTAAACTCACCTTACTCGCTAATAAAGTTCAGCAATTACATCATTTTTATTTTGGCTTCATGAATTTAGCGGAAGACATTATTAAATATTTATTATTTGATTTTGGAATGCCCTCATTTATGTACAAGTATGTACATCTATATAGGTAAAAGAGAAGGTTGAAAAATGCTTCTTCGTCCTTAGAGATGAATCAAAAGCAGTGGCGGATCTAGGATTTATAACAGGGGGGGCTTTGAAAGAAATTCCAGTGAACATCGGCGAATATAATAGGTATTTAACCGCATTGAATAATTTTTGATTTTTATCTAGTGTAAACTGAAATATAACAGGGGGGTTTGGACCCGTAAAACCCGTATGTAGATCCGCCACTAATCAAAAGCTATCAATGAATCAAATAAGATTCTTTTACGTTTGACTTGAGAATTAAGACAATTCAATTAATTAGTGGAATTGTAAAACTTGATTCAGATTCGCCGGGATTATATCAGTGTAACCAATGCCATACCATTATCACAATCTCTCCTATCCTATCCACCCATATACAAGTAAAACACGGGGCATATTGTATTTCCTACTTAGCGCTCGAGGGTGGTCTACCACATTTCCGCCCATGGGAGCCCACACGCAGGCAACTCTCTATTAGCGAGTGCTCGGTTCTTTAAGGGTGGGGGTACACTTAGCAAAAACCTGTTTTTGGGTAAACGGTACAATAAGGGGTATTGAGGATGGTTGGACATAAAAGATTAACGTTCTGAGTAGTGAGCATGGAAGAGAATAATTCGATTTTCTACTCGTATGTGCCTGAAAATATTTTTTGAAAAAAATTTTTTGAGTAGGGAAATACAGATACACTGAGGGAGCTGAAAAAATGCTTTTATTCATGTTTAATCTTCGAAATGTAGAAAAAGCGGCTGCATGCTAAAATCTCATGTATAAGGACAAGGAGGTTTGCGCATAGTTCTAGCATAATAATAAAATATAGTGTTAATTTAATAGTGTAGTATAGTAGTAGATACCGATTAAGTAGTAGATTAAGTAGCTTCCGCTACTTAATAATGGACTTGTAGCGCCTTCAAGTAGTCCACCATAGATAGCACACGGGTCCGAGACAAATGAAAATGTGTGCATCTGAAAGACCTTGTTTTTAAAGCTACATTGCAATTTTTTCTAGGTCGAATTGTCAATAAGTTGGGTGGGGCAAGGGAAACCTTGCATTCCAAAATTTTGCAAGAGTGTATCTCAGCCATTTTTTATTTAAATGGGCTGAAATTTTGATAGGAGGTAGACAATATGATTCTCCACCATGGAAAAATATAAAATTTTCAAAAAGTTGGCGCAATTATTTTAAAATTTAAATTACTCAAATTTTGACCATTGTAATTTTTTATTAAAAATTAAGTAAAGCAAAAATGGTATGTATAGAAATAGTGCAAAACTGCAAATAAACTGTAGTATTTACATCAGTTAGTATAATATATTAGTTTATGCATTACACTATTTACACTTCTATTCAATTAATAATGATGAGCCGAAGAACGTGAGGTTTTCTTGATATAATGTATTGGAAGTTGGAACAAGTCATTTTATATACAGTAGAAATATAATACATACATATGTAATTTAATACTACTTCACTAATAATATAAATATGACTAATCTTTAAGAAGAACGATTTGTAGGAGCAGGAGGATCAGTTGGAGGTGTATAAATCTTATACGATTGTTTACCGAAGTCTGAAAATCTTGAATTTTGAAGGAATTTTGGTTTTGTTGTAGCTTGTGTAGTAGAATTTGTCCCAGCAGCATTAGTTTCTACAAAGTATGTTGCGGCAATCAGAAATGCCGTCAACAGAGTGAAAATGATTGTATGTCTCATGGCTTGTTTCAAATTCTCTGTTAATGACAGTAATCAGTCATATATAAGTTTATGTCATGTTTTGAACAAAGTTACTAGAAGTAGGACTTAAAAATAATGATAATGATCAGGCATGTATCTAGGTTTCCTGTTGGGGTGCTTGGTGTGAGATGTTGTTGAAACATGAAATAGAATTACAAAAGAATAATATAGTCTACTATTTATTCCATCATTCTTCTTTTAACCAAGACCATATCCGGAAATTGCTTTCGAGGAGGGCAAAATTCTGTTATGAAGGAAAAATGTGATCATTATCTCGCGTAACGTGAAAAAACAAGTCAATTTGGGCTAAGAAAACGGAAAATGCATAAAATTCGCTCGTAGCGCTATTTTTTTAACTTTTCGTAACTGTTATAGCAAAATAACTACTCTTTTTGATTAAAGAACGACAATAATATCTATAGTGTAAGCTTGTATAATCTGGAGTGATTAAGCATCCTCAGCAGCCTTGGTGGATACGCGCCTGATAATGATAAACAATTCAATCTACTTGAATACTAATGGGAAAAGGAACTTACCGATTGTACTTCTAGAATGTAGAATAGAACCAATAAAACTTAAAAAGTTAAAACTCGTAACGAAAGCGATTTAAAAAATTAGAGGAAGGTAATTTCACCAGTTCACAACGCATAATATAGTAAATGGGTTTTGAAGGAAAATTCTTTTTTATAGTTTTCGTACAAGGAAAATTGCATTCAATATAATACAACGGAAGTCCTCGATCCGCGGTGTCGGTATACTCGGTAGAATGTTCTGTGATAGTGTACATCCA